>JAQFVV010000666.1:0-289256 GCA_028023455.1 Epiperipatus broadwayi | reverse complement strand
TTTCATTTTTAAATTTTAATTAAAATTTCAAGCCAATAAATTTTTAAGACAAAAGTCAAAGATTATTGCACAGACAGAAATAGTACTAATAAGTTTAAACTATTTTTTTTTATCCAAATGACAATTTTTCTTTTTTTCATAGTCAAGCTCTTAAATGACTTTATAAGGAAACAATATATATATATATGATAATTTGAAGTATTTAAACTTCTATCATTTTTTATCTAAAGTCAAGATGTTTTCACATTTAGTTGTGTATGTGAATTTAAATGTTAGTGGACTAAATAGGTAGTGAAACATTTTTAATAAATGTAAATTCCATTTTTAAAAGCTAGTTTAAATTTTAAGGCACAATGTTTTTTAAAGTATCAGCCAATTAAAACTTGTTGTCTAGACTAAAATAATAGTATAGTATTTCAACTTCTTTTTAACAAAAAAAAGCTCTGCTTTAGTGAGACAAAAATCATATAAAAAAGTAAAAAAAATGTAGATTAACAAACTATCCTTAATTTTATTCTAAAATCAGACTCATGCACAATTCACTGTTTTTCTATAAACTCATTCAAGAGCTGGAGTGCTAATAAAGCAGAGCTATTTTTTGAATAAAAATTTAACTTAAGAAGTTTTAATTGGTTGTTGCCTTAAAAACATGATTTGAAGTTTTAACTAGTTTTTACAAATGGAATGAATTTCATTTATTAAAAGTGTTTTAACACTTATTAGTTCTTTGAAAACTTAAGTTAACACACACACACACATATCAAAACTGCAAGTTGTTGGCTTTTAAAAGTTGAATATAATTTTCAACTAAATGTAGTATTTATAATATTTTATCTATTAATGCAATACCATGCAAATATCAAACAAAATTGGGTCAGTTTTATTCACAAAAACTCATTTTTTGGAAATACACTAACATATAATATTATCAGTTGTGTAGAAATTACTGATATCAATCCAGATGAAATATCTGAAATTCATGAAATTATACTTCTCCACCAGTAGAAAAAATCCAGATAATTCTTTACTATACATATATTTCATGAACAATATTCAGCCATAAGATGAACTAGAAATCAGTAACAATTGTAAATCCATCCCAGAATAATATTTTATTTTTATATGTATATCAAAACTATGATATATATATTGTACCCTCACTTTTAGGAAAATATATAATAATACCCTAATTGGTTTAGCTCAAATAAATAATTATGTTCACTTAAAATATATTCAACCAATAATAATATATTTTAAATACTATAAGTTATTAAACTAGCTTTAATCAATAAACAATATGCTTCAGTTTCATAAATTAAATAAATAAATATCTAATAAAAATCATGAGACTATAAAGTGAGTTTACAAGTGGCAAGACGAATACATTGAGCCAATATCCCATAAGATACTACCTCAATGGCATAAGAATACTATTCCCTTGTATTATATTAAACAATAAATCTATAGCATTCCTACGTCTTCAATAGTTACTTACTTAATTAAAATTATCTCAATAAAATAATCCTCATATCTTTATCTAAACAATCTAGCTAAAATAATCCCAGGTTCTTTTAAAATAATTCTAAGCAATTATATTTTATGTAATCAAGCATGATAAGGGATTTAATATCATTCCTAACTACATCTGACAAATACTAATAACAATAAAATAATAATAATAATCTTCAATGTATACTTTAATTTCATATCTTTTCTCATTGTAATATTAATAATGTATACTAATAAATAATAATATAATATAATCTTTTATTATCCATATGGCATCTTAAATAAATATGTGGTATGATCTTATAATCTGAAAAAATATGGCAACCAAAACTAATAATATAATTCTGTGTAAATATTTTCTAGTTATTCTATGACCATAATAATGATATGATAAATGAAGTTTCTTAAAGAAAAATCATACCAAGAAAATGTAACTCTTAAATAATAATTTTATTTGTGTTGTGAAAATATTATATCTTAATTCAAATTATCTGTGAATATGTAACTGTGATGTGGAGAAATTGAATCAACACCAAAGTTTATAAAACAAACTTAACAAATTTTATTAACAAACTTAACCAATTATTTTAATATGCACTTATTATTGTTACTTATTTCTTTTCAAAAATATAATTTTATTATTCCATATAGTCATTCCTCACTAAATAATGATCTGAATAACCTTCATTAATAGCATAACAATTAAACTAAACTGCTTACTAATCATTACTTTAAATATCAAATATAATGTATGTATTGGTGTGTTATCATAGAATCACTTTTACAAAACTTATGATTATTTATATTCATTAAAAACACGATTTAGTTTTATCCCTTTACTTGTAAAAACATGCCTCATAATTAAATTTTTTACAACTTAATAATTAAACAACATCTTTATAAACCCACTTTAATCATTATTTATTCATTTGTAATAAACAACAATCAATTCCAAATATGATTCTTTACTGACAAACTATATTTTTGTACTCTTTGCATTTATTTTTATCTTTACTTAAAATAATATAACCTATCTTATTTTCTTCAATAACAATTCTGCACTTCAAACTTATTCCTTATTTCATATTTTAAATACCACCCTTCATGATGCAATCTGAAAATTTTGATAGTAAATAAACAGGTAAGTATATGAAATAAACTAGAGTTTTAATTCAATAATACTACTATCCAATAGTCATCATGGTAGTGTATAATAAATGAGAAATGACTTCTTAGTCTAATAACCTCTACCACTAAATATAATATCCAGGCTATTTACTTAGCTCTATGGAACATTCAATTTCAACACACATAAACACTGTCATGAACATATACAAGCTATAGGGCTAAGTTATCTATAATTGCATAATCATTATTATTAACTACTCTTATTCCAATATAAATAAACCCTACATAAAATATTACCTCAGTTTCATTTAACTAACTATGAAGCTATTATCATTAGAAATCTATCACTTGACATCACTAAATTCCTACCCACATTTCTACAACAATAAATAAATTCACGTATAAATATCAATCTAACTGCTCAATAAGAAAAGATTACTTCATCCTTTGATAACTCTTAAACCCAAAAATATAAAAAATTAGTATCAATATACCATTTTACTACCTTACTCACTTAAAATAAACACTAAGTTCAGTTATAATAGAATCATATACTTATATTTCCCTTATATTAAAATATACTAATAATATAAATAAAAGTATGCATATTTTTAAAATGAATAAATAAATTATAAGCTATGTGTATGCATTGTGTTTTTCATATACGTTTCATACATCCACACTAAAAATAAAATAATAAAATACATTATAAAATCATCAATATTCTTACAATTGTTACCATCAATAATATCTTCACTGGTGATTAATCAATTGATGTTTCTGGATTATGAACTAAATAAAACATTATTTAGTTATCATTTATTCCACATTATCACACTTTAAAAATATTAAGTTTTTTTTTTTAAAGAAAAATTATTAAAGATGTTTTTTTATAATAATCTAATCACTAGGTTAGTAACTAATTTAATGTTCTATGTTTCTGCCCTATTCCTATTCTATGAATAAGCATTAATATAAAAGTTAGTAAAAAAATAAATTTAAGACAATATTTATGAAAAGAAATTCCTTCAAAAAGTTTATTAAAGAAAATGTCTTTTTCTCCTGGTACAGTGTTAATCACACTTCTGACACCAAAAACTATGCATGCTCTGATATTTCACATTGCAACACAAAAATTCAAGATGACTGTTCCAAACTAAATATGATAAGTTCACTTCACAATATCCAGATTGATTTAAGTAATTATTGCTTTGTCTCCAAAATTTTAAATAATTCATGAATTCCATTGCTATGTGAATATAGTATTAAAAGTACTTTTGATATTTTGCATCAAAACAATTTCAAAGTTTTTGCTACTTTTATCTAGATTTCCCAATAGTCTATGTTCTCTGATACAACAAATAAAATTCTTAGCATTCGTTGGTGGTTTAAAATATTTTCCATAAATAATTTTCGCAATCTTCTGTATGTCCAGCATACACTAATTATCTTCTTTTTAAAGATTTTTCATTATGATATAAATCATTTTGCTAATAATCATAATTTTATATCCTCTTACAAAAGTCATAGTTTTAAAATTGATTTTCAATATTTCTTCATAAAGAAATATCTTAGCATCTTAAAATAATTCTTTTTGTCATGTTAAAAGTTTTTTTTTTAAAAAAAACTTTACTATTTTATTTTAAATAAGCTTTCTGAATAAAAAGCTTTTCATATTTTTTTTCTTTTCATTTCCATTTCTGACGAACTTTTCTAAAACTCCTCCATGAAGTTCCTTTACTAAATTTACTAGTAAGTTAACATGACCGATTAACATAGGCAAAATTATGTGCCTAATAGAAAAATAATAATTCAACATTTTTATGTATAAATTTAAATTCAATAATGGTTTCTTCATGTTTAGTTTGACATTAAAATTAGATTTAATAAATTAGCAGGTAAGGAATTACTTAATTTTTAGCCTCACATCTCTATATTACATGATCTTTTAATAATACATTACTGTACATTTTTTTTTTAGAATTTTAAAATAAACAAAATTGATTATCACTAGTACTTCTAATTTTAAATTGTAAATTACTAGAAACTAAGTTGTTTTTTACAGCTTACTCCATTGATAGAACTTGAAGTCCTAGTATCACAATAGTAGTGGTAGTAGTAACAATAGTAATAATAATCTTCAAAACTTATGGACCTTTTTTATATCTAAGCAATTTGCTTCCCTGATTGGTCAATTCAACAACGCTTATTTTACTTCCTTGGCCAGAAACGTTGCCTTAAGATTAAAAAATAAATGGTGACTCATCAAATATTTACAAATTATTACATTATTTAATTACCAGTTAATTTTTATATTTTATTAAAATTAATTAAACACTTTAAAATAACTTTTAAAAATCATATCGTAATATTTATTATTACTTTTAACTTTTTTAAAATGTAGTTATCTTTTAAAACAAAATAAAAATCTAATTTTTACTTATTACAATCATTTTAAAGACCCAATTTAATATTTATAACAGCTAATATTATTTTATTCTAGGATAAACAAATACACTATTTTTAAATCTTATATTAGAATTTTAAAACAGTTTTTCAACTTTATTCGGAAAACTCCACAAGCACACGTGTGAATATCTACACATCACGTGATTTACAAAAATACATGAGATACTTCTAATTTAACTGAAAATAAAATAAATGATTTAATTTACAAAATATTACATAAAAATAATATTATAGCAAAAAATTAGAATAATTATTTTAATATTATAAAATCGAATATGCACTTGTCTCCTATATTACCACTTTTAATCAAATGATTTTTAAATAGAATTATTAAATATAATTATTATTATTAAATAGTCTATTTATTTAACTTTAAGTTATTATTTTTTAAAATTTACTTTGATCATTTATTTACAAGACTTTTGAATGCAGTATTTATTATGGCCAGTTTTCCCAACCATACAATATTATCATTTATCTTTAGTTAACTGTTTTTTTAAAATACCAACACAATAGTATACAATAAATATTTTTATCTACTCTAACTTACATTTTTAAAAGATCATCAACACATTATATACATCATTCTCTTAATTAGCTTTGAAATTTAAAATTTTCTAGTAAATTGAACTAAATAATTCATCCTTACCTAAACAAAAGGGTACAATATTATATATATATATATATTGTACCAGTAGTTTATTGTACCTAAACAAAAGGGTACAATATATATATATATATATATATTGTACCAGTCAGTTTAGATATCACACTCATTTTACATCTCTTTGAACTCCTTTATCATCTCTACACAGTACATATAATTATTACACCCAAATTCCTTTTGTACAGCCCACTAGCTCATGAAGATTTACATGAGAAACCAGGATAAATTACTTAAAACTACTGTCATCATATATCTTTACTTTACTAATGAAACTTATATATATAAATGAATAGGCAAACTCATAAATAAATTATCTAACTAGGATAAGAATTTAATAAGTATGTGTGTTTAAGCCATCAAATTAACAATACACTATCTGGGATTAATATTAATAATAAAAGCAATATAGACTACAGGTTTGTTTTACAATACTGTTTAATATAATTAAATAACTGGTGAACATAATGAGCTCCTTTCTTTACTAGTTTCTAATATTTGGAAAACATTATACAACATTAATTAAATACTTCATTCAATATAGGCGGGGAAGATCTATGTGCCAATGAGGTAGTGATCGGTAATGAATATATAACTCATTGCTATTAGATGCACTAATTTATTATTAAAATATAATAATATTTTATAAACACAAAATAATATCTTTCACAAATGAATATTTGATTTATATGTATACAATATGGTCTTTTAATTATTAATACCTTAACATGAAATGACTAACAAATAAATCAATAATTAAAACATGGGTTTTCTATAACACATTTTGTATAAAATATTGCATACGTTTAGGAATTCGCTGTTAAAAGAGAATCAAGCAGGTTATCAACGTTAAAAGGAATAACTAAACAAATAACAATAAAAATCACTTTGATTTTGATATATTTCATTTTGCCACAACTTAAGAGGCAACTTTAAAAGAAATATATAGATCTTGAGAATAAAAGCAGTACTGACATAGCAGGAATAAAAACATCGATAAGATTGATGAAAATTTCACCATTATATTTGAAGAACAAAATGGTTACTCTGCATTTTCACAGATTGCAACCTGGAGAGAGCTTCCTTAGACATAAGGAGAAATGAGGTCAGTTCTTTTTACCCTTGAGCCTTACTGTCCGACAATGATGATCCTGAAGAATTGAAATCCGCATGATTAATTAGATTTCCTAAAATACATATATTATAATAATAGCGAGTTCATTGAACATAGAATAATTTTCTTATGTCAGAAATGCCTATATTAATGGGGTAAACACTTTATTCACATCCAGTTCTTAAATTAAATAATAAATAAAATAATTGCTGTAGCATGGCGACTTGAACTTTTTCAAAATCAAATTGGAATAAAACAATCACGACTAAATACCAATATGTACTAAATAACAATGAAAGTAATTACTCCCTTTTATTTAGAGATTTCCCAAATGCAAATATCATTTAAAACCCTCTTTAATATCTTATCAAAGCACACTAAAAACTATTGGCATAAATATTCATTTTCTTCTACACACTCAAATTAGTGCTCTAATAATAAAATACCTACACACAATATTCATTTTATTGGCTGATCGCATTTATGAAGTCAAGGTATTATTGGATTATGTTTAATAAAGTAATTCCAACTCGGTGAATAAAATGAGCTAAACAAATACTTGCTCATTTGGGAGAATGGTAGATCAACCAATCAATCATGGGGCGATTGAAAATATTTAAGGAAGGTTTCAATTCACCGAATTAGATTTATTGGCACATAAATACTTAAATATTTTAAATCATAAATTAATAAATAATAGGAAACCACCATAAAAAAAGAAATTAGAAATAAAAAGGCATTTTTAAGAGAAACTAGTAAAGTTGAATTAATCTTATAGAGAGCAATGACAAAAGTAAAATTACAAAAGCTATATAAGTTTTATGTATCCTACAAAGTGTGTTTATCTAGGATAGGATTGCAATATTTAATTACTGATGTTATGAAAGCCATTTAAAACAAGAAAAACGAATTATATATTTTGGAAAAAATTCTTCTGGTGGTAATATTACCTTCCAATAAGTCCTTTCATGTATAGACATCATAACTACTTGCAAGTTCTTTTTGGAGAGTAAAATAAGGCACATATTCCATCGATGAAATAGCTAGCTATTTTTTTTATTATTCAGCAAAGTTCATTCACCAACAGTTCTCTTTATGATTTCAGGAGGCATTAGATGTTTTTACGGTAGCATACTGATGTTACTAGGAAAGGCTCAGGGAACAACAACTATGCACCCCCAACCTTATCCTACATTTTTGTGTACATTAAATCATAAAATAGACTGACATAGATTTGAGCTGCAACTCATTCACCATAGTAATCTGACCCCTTCACTCCCTTTTTGTGGGAAATTTATATGATTTTTGCCATTGCTCCAGAATATTCTATCTTTCCGTAGCTTCAGTCATTGTTCTGTCCATTCATTTAAAATTAATATGCTCTATTGTGATTCTAAGATACACTCTTCTGATAAATCTTTTAAGTCTTTTGTTATGAATCCATTTTTAGTTCGCAAATGGATTGCTAAAATAAAATAAAATTAATTTAAGATAAGTCCCTTTGTTGAGTAGCCTACATGACTTTCCAGATTTATCCAAAAGAATGTGACTTTTAATCACTAAAATTTAATAGAAAAATATAAAAGTAGTTTTTAAGCAAATGTATTTAACAGACTTTACTATTAATATTTAAAATACGTGCATATATATAATATCCACACACAAAAATATGTAATAAATAAATCTTATTTTAATATATTTTATTACAATTAACATTATTTAAACCTTATTAAAGAAATTAAAGTAAAATTAAAACATTCATTATTAAATGAATGTAACAAGGCTAAAGAAAGAAAAATAGGCTTGGTGTGTGTATGAATATAAACTGTCCATTAAACAAATTTACTTTTAAAAAGGTAGAGATCGGGTTTGATCTCAGGTTAGTGCTAAATAAGTCATGAAACTTGGATCGAGTTTGGATCCAATCATTTCAATATATATATATATATATATATTATTATTTGATGTTAGTATTTTTTTAAAGCAATATATATATATATATATATATATATAATTATATAATAGAATATTTGTAAATACAGTAATTAAATAATTAAAAAAATTTTAATTATTGTATTTACAAATATATATATATATATATATATATATATATATATATATATATATATATATATATATATATATCATAAATTTTGTAACTTGCTTTTAAGCTTGCATTTAAATGAACACTAGATGGAGCTTACCAATAACTCTAATTAAGCTTTATTTTATAAATGCTGAAAGAGAAAGACTTCAAAATCACTATCGGAAAGTCCCTATCTCCAGATCATTGAGGTAAGCCATAAGCTCGAAACCAATTGGTCTGGAGATATGGACTTTCTGATAGATATTATGAATTCTTTCTCTTTCACCACTTATAAAATAAAGCTTGATTAGAGCTATTGGTAAGCTCCATTTAGTGATCTTTTTAATGTAAGCTTAAAAGCAAGTTACAAAATTTATGGCTTGTTTTATTAATTATTATAAGTGTACCTTTGAAGGCTTTTGTGATGCTATATTGCAGAAACTATTACTATATGGTGAAATTGAGCTGAATTCAAAATTACTTAGCTATCTGTTTTGTAAGGCTGAATTTGAAGATATTTACATCTCTGAAAGGCTAAGCCTTTCAAATTGATAGTAACATGTTTTATAAGTGCTGACTTTTGAGTTAGTATTTTAGATCTAGTTTTTAGAGTCCGAGCACTCCACTGACATGAACCATAAGCTCAAAACCAATTATTCTGGAGATAGGGACTTTCCAATAGTGATTTTGAATTCTTTCTCTTTCGGCACTTATAAAATAAAGCTTGATTAAAGCTGTTGGTAAGCTCCATCTGGTGATCATATATATATATATATATATATATATATATATATATATATATATATATATATATGATTTTGAAGCTTGAATTTATTAGCAACCAAATATATGTTTTTTACTGCAGAAACAAATTAAACCAATTTTTGTAAGATTTTTATTGTGTGGCATTAATAAGTAAATGCCATATACATATAAGTATGATTGACAATAAATTTAAGCTTTAAATTCAACTACACCACAATTTTGTGCAGGTGTTTTAAATCGTTTGCTTATCCAATAATTTAAGCTTGTTATTGAAATGAATGTATAGTGGAATATTTACAGTGGTAGATAAATTATGATAATGAATTTCAGTATGAAAAAGATTGGGACATGTAATTGATGAATTATTTTTATATAGTTCAGTTTTTAATTTTATATATATATATTTATCTACTCATATTTTAATTTTATATATATATATTTTCTACTGCATATTATTTGCTTCTCCATAAAAAACAATTTAATGTTGCTGCAAATCCTTATTACTTTGTGTAAGATTTGTCACACAATTTTAATTTACATATAAAAATCAATTTATAAAACAAAATAAGCGTATGTCACGCTTGAATGTGAAGCTATAATAAGATACAGTAATTAAATACGCTAAGCGCTTTCGAGGTCCTTTACCTCATATTCATAGCGAAGCTGTGAGCTGCGAAAATAAAAAATGGGGCGGGAGAAGTTGTATGCAAAGCATATGCAAATAGACTAAATAGTCCAGCGTTTAGAAATGTCGAAGCATGTGTCTCGTCTATTGATTGAGTTGTTATTGTTGTTGATGTAGAACGCTTCTCTGATCTTCCGCTTAATGTCGTTTTTCTCAATACAAACTATTTTAGGGTGGGAAGGTTCAAATAAATGTCCAGTTTTCTTGGAGTGTTCCAAAAACGTAGATGAGTTATCGTTGTTTTTAATAGCTCTATTATATGTGTATCTGTGTTGTGCTGTCCGGATGGTTGTGCCTGCCTTGGTTTCTCCAAAATAAATGGCGCGGCAACCGGGTTGTGGGCAAGTGATAATTCTGAGGTACATTAAGACTCCAGAATATGTGGTGATTGAAGGATATTGATGAAATAATTTATATTGAGAAAGGGGAATCTGAATTGTTTTATTTGGCTTTTGTATTGATGGATAGTTATGAAATGATGGTTTTTATCATATGACGTGCACTTATAGAAAAGATTTAAGCTCTGATTAGTTATATAAAATTATGTATATGCAAATTTAGCAACATTGTAATAATTAAAGAAATTGCCCAAACCATAGCTACCATATATAATAGAAAAAATGCAGTTATTGCTGGGCACAAGTTTCCCGTTAATCTTTCAAATTTATTATATATAATATTGCTATTTCTATAATGATAAAAAAATTTAGATTCTAAAACTATTGATAATATAATAATTTAATCAACAAAGCAAATGCCATGAGAAAATTTGGTTTCTATATTTTTTGGTATATGAATGTGGGTGAAGGTTAAATTATTTACTTAATATAAAGCATTATAGATCATTTTAAACAATGAACATTTGATGTTATGCACATGAGAATATAGTAAGGATGAGTCAGTGAAATGTTATTGTTAATTATAATAAATAAATGGTGGTTGCCTAGTTACATCATAGCTGAATGTTTTTTTTTTTTAATTTAATATACAACACAATTTTTGCAATAATTTGGATATTTACATGAATATATTTAGATATACTGTGTATTATATTTGGATCTGCATGCATATTCCAATACTACAATACAGCACTAGGTTCAAGAATATTGCTTGAAATTTATTAATGGTGGATTTTTACTTATTAACTTTTAAAATTTTATGATATGCGATTGATTCATAAAATTTTGTGTTTAAAATTGGATATTAAATAATAAGAAACGATAAGTATAATACGTATCAAATATATAAGTAAAAAACAATAACAACAATAGCAAAATCAACAAAAGAATATTTGGTTTTTATTAAATAAATAAAAAAAAATATTAATATGTTTAATATATTTTTCTAATGATAAATATATATAATATATGTGGTCTGTGAGCTTAAGATGTGTTTTGTGGTACATATAATTAATTCAGTCTTATACAACCACTTAAATTATGTCTTTAAATGACTAATCTTTTATCCATGGAAGTTGTATAAGTGCAAAGTCTGGTAGAGATTAATTATCAAGTTGTTGTTAAGACGTTAAGTACAGGAACATCCTTACTAATCGTTACTGAGAGAAAAGTAATAGACTCTTGTAGAAATTCTTAGCTTGCTAATTTGAAAGAAAAATATTTTTTCCTTCTCTCATTTTATTTCAAGCACGTTAAACCACACGTACGTATATATACGTATACAATTATATAACATGTAAATTACTAGTACTTTATTAAAATATAGAATATTCACGGTAATATAAAAATGTGAAAACTATCGTGAGTTATTTTCTACAAAGAGTTGTTCTCTAAGAAACTAAAAGTTTTTAGATTGATTGTTGAAGACGTTAATTACTTGAACAGAACAGATTTTCATTCTTTCACATTGTCTTTAAAAAATGACTTGAACTTTTAAAAAACTGATGATACAATAAATATATTTTAAAATTTAATTTATTATTAGGTAGCTATCTTTTACTCTAGACTAAAGAATTATATTTTAAATATTGTAATATTATCATTAAGATGTAATTATTAATGACTAGATTTTTTTTTTAAGTGTCATAGCATCGGCCGGCACGCGAACCCGCAACCCGGGCAACAGCCTGCAAGTGCAAGGCAGTCGCGCTGACCTCTCGACCACCAATGCAAGATTTTGACTTTGCTTTTTGTCGCCTTTGCACAATTTATATTATAACTTAAAAAATTTGTAAACATTAACACTTTATATAAAAAAATATAGAGAGTATCATTTATATGGGAAAGATAAATAAAAATTAATTCGTCTCGATTTTAAATATTGCAATTAACTTATTTAAAATCTGCAATCATGAAGATCTTAAATAATTTTTTGAACACAGATTAAATGTATTTCTATTAAAATATAAATAAGCTAATTTAAAAAGATATTTTCTTTTTAAAGTAGTAGCGTAATTTCAAAATAAAATTTTGACATTAATTTTCTACAATTAATAAAATGCAGTGGTGAAATGACCAATCTAGAACGGAGAGTCGTTTATTGCACTTTCGTTTCCATTATTTATGGTGATTAAATTTTGAAAGAACTACTGGGTAATAAATTGATTTGATTATTTATTTATTTAATAGCATTGAATGAAGTTGTTGATTTTTGTTTTGTTTTGGAAAAAAAAATAATGATGGCCTGTAAAATAAAAATAAAAAGAAGCACTAATTATTTCTAATCAATGTATTTCTTTTTAACTTTGATATATTTTTATTTTAAGATTTTATTAACGATTGTCTTTTTTTTTCCCTCAAATGACATAGCATCAGCCGGGACGCGAAACCACAACCGTCTGCAACCAACTAGTTGCTTGCAAGGCGGCTGCGATGACCTCTCTGCTAACAACGTTTGACACGATTGTCTTTTTTGTAATTGTATTCTACACTCTTTACAAATTTAATTAGGAAATCTCTAATGAAGTATGGAATAAATTAAACAGATAACTAAGTATCAAATAATTTATGCAAAAGTTATTTTTATATCGACATTGATTGCACTGTTTTGAATTTAATCTGATTAACTATGATAGTATGTATGTTAACCTATGAAATTAAGAACATTTTACTATTTAATAAGCAATTACTCAACTTTACCATTGATTTCAAGATGTATTGATAAATGAATGAAATTGTCCACTTCAAAGTAAAGCATTCTCCAGTCATTAAAAAAAAACACACACACACATATAAAGAAAATGATGAACATTTCTAGACTTGATAATTATTGGATAGAAAAAAATTGAACGTTCGTTCATCTTGTTTAGCTAAAAGTGGCTATATATATATATATATTTACTGACCAATATTAGATGCTCAACATACTTATCTATAAGCAGCTATGTAAAAAAATCCTAAGCCTCATTAAAGACTAAATAAATTAAGTTTTATCCAGACTAGATTCAAATCTGGATTGTAGGAATAGGTGGATGTCTACTACTAAGTCACAAGGACTTTTTTATAAGATATATATCCAGACTAACAAAACTAATGATTATGTTAACTGGATTTTTATCAGATGCAAGATGATTAATTATTATATAGAAATCAAATATGACATTTTTACTTTCTACGTTTATGAGTAAATTAGAAATTAAGAAATAAAAAGCCATTTAAAATATACTTAATTTTTTTACAAACTTCTTTTATAAAATATTAACATATATACAATAATAATTAACCACTGATGTATAATGCAAAATTATCTCTTTATATATATATGTCCAAAAGATGGCGCTATACCAAAACCGCCGAACAAGTGTAAGATTTGTTTTACATAAACGAAAAAAGAGTCAGAAATTAACTACCTCTTTCATTTGCTCACCCCCAGATCAGCTGATTTCAAGCTGGTTTGCTATCCTCAGTGGGAGATAGAGTATAGAAACTAGATCTAAAACACTGACTCTCAAGTGTTTATGCAAAACGTTTCTATCAGATTGCAAGCGTGAATTTTTCAGACCGGTAAAGTCTTCAAACCCAGCCTAGCAAGCTAGATATTTATATGGGTCTGATCTCAGTTCAGAATCACCATATAATCAGAGTCTCTGCAATATATATCATTGCAAGAAAACTCTAAAGGTACATTTATGAAAAAACAAATACAAGTTAATCACGTAACCTGCTATCACTTGTTATTTATGTCCAAAAGATGGCGCTATACCAAAACCGCCGAACAATATATATATATATATATACAATTTAAGTTTATATTTAATAAATATTATATTAAAATGTAATAATAATGGTTTTGCAAACACTTTGAATCATTAATATAAATTATATATATATCATATTCATTTTAATTACAATTTTATCACTAATATAAAATATTTGTAAGGCATAAGAAATGTTTTTTTACTTAAATTTATGTTTACAGAGTATCATTGGACTTGATTATATTGACAAATGATTTATTTTATCTGGACTTGCTCTACATTGTTTACCTGAGAGTTTATATTTATTACGTAAAGTCTAAATAATATATTGTTGTAATTAGCTATATGCATTTAATGTTATCCCCGAGAGCTTGTAATAACATTGACAATAAATTAAAATACTTAGAAATCATTTTTTTTAAAAAAAACTTTATAAAATAACTTAACTGTTTGAAATATTTTTATTTATTGAGCTCATGTAGAAATTAGAAGTCAACATTTTACTATCGTTATTGCTTTTGTTTTATTTTTGTCTCTGATTTTGTTTTTTCTGCATTTTGTAATATTATTATTTTTTATTTCTTCCCATTTATTAGAATTTTTAATGTTTAAACTTTCCAAGTAACATTATTAAACAAGATTTTATGTATCTATAACATTAACACAAAAATTTTGAAAACATAAGCAATTTCAGTGATTTTTATTTGTAAAAACGAAAAGTGAATCTACATAATTGTATATTTATTTTGTATAAATGTATGCATAAAAATATAATTGTATATAGTATAAAATCTGACATTATTTTCAGCCTATCTATGCAATTGTAAATACAAACAATATGAGCAATTTAAGACTATAAATTTAGATGTATATTTAAATTAGTGATATAATTATGGCTAAATATTTATATGAGGTCCCAGCCTGAAACAATTATATCAGACTAATCAATGTTTTATTATTATAGTAATGTAAAAAAAGTTTAGACTATTTTCCAGTTGGTGAACTAATATCTTTCTAATAGAGTGACATTTTCTATTTGTATTCCTGATAGCAGTTTTTATCAATGTTCAACAATTGATTTCAGTGTAAAATCTTGATTTTATATTAAGGCTCGATAAATTGGACTTGATTTCCTAGAAATTTAATTTTATACATGAAAAACATTTAAAAAAATCATATTTGGATTATAAAAATATTAAAAAAATGAATTTGTAATGAGAACAAAAACCTAAAATGTCATTCAATGATCTGCAGAAAACTGGTTCAGAAAATCAATAAAATATTTTTTGGTATAAATTTATTTTTAAACATGGATTATTAAATATTAACCTCTGACAAGTCTATCAAATTCTGCTTTAAAATTTTAAAATTGCTTAACAATTTTTAGGATATCTCAAAAGTTCCTAAAACACTGTCCAGGTAATGACAGATAATGATATTATGCAATCAGTATCACAAAACATAGAAATCTTAGTACTGTATTTTACTTTGTTAACATTACAGTAAGGTTTATTAATTTCTATATTTAAAAATAAAACATATATGAATACAGTCAAAGTGCATACATGTATTCTTCTTATTTTAAATAATCACTATATAATTATTGTGTAAAAAAATCAGAAAAATTTAATAAATGAACAAAAAATCATATACTTTTTTATTACAAAAAAATTCTTAATGTAATTTTTAAAATGCTATACAAACCGGATTACAAAATGCAAAGTCATAAACAATTTGGAGACAGTTGTAAAAATGTAAACAATATATCAAATTTGCTTGAATGACTTCTGACTGTCTAGAAAATATTGAACTCTTCAATTGTTCTTTGAATTAATAAATCAATATTTTCTAGATGGCAGTTTTAGCATTTTTTTTAAAAAATTTACATTAATATTAGTTAAAGTAGTATAGAAGAATGATTTAAAATTGCATAACTATCATGATACTTCTGAAGGAAATCAACCATTGTAATTATTGGAAATGTTATAAAAAAATTTAAAAACAATCTAAAGTTGGACATTAAACCTGTTAACTGAATTCGGTATCTAATCTTAACATTATCATTTTTTATGATATATAAATATAATTATAATAAAAATAATAAATTTAATGGTAACAAACTATTATAAACAATCCTTAAATCCACAGAAGTACTTTTCGTTAATTTCTTAAACCTGCCTGAACTGTTATTAAATTAAAAAACAAAACAAAAACAAAGTGGAAGCATACGTCATCAATTCAAATCCCATGAATTTCGTATTTTAATGTTAGCAGCTTGTCTATTATGCTAACATTAAAATATGAGATTCATGGGATTTGAACTGATGACGTTTGCTTCCTATTTGTTTTTGTTTTTTTTTTAATTTAATGGCAGTTGAGTTTAAGAAATTAACTGAAAGTACTTCTGTGGATTTAAGGATTGTTTATAATAGTTTGTTACATTAAATTTATTATTTTTATTATAATTACAATTTTGTTTTAATTAACGGACATTTTATTTATATTACATATACATAGATAAGTATACCTTAGTTTGAATAAATAAAAAAATAAGATCAAATTATAATAATTTCATAATAATAGGAAAACAATTATTACAAACACTAATTACTTTAAAGTACTTCATGTTCTTAATATATTTGAGAAATCTATTTTCTCTTTTTAATAAATAAGATAACTTACAGATTTTTTAAATCCTAAGATTATATTTTGTATTGTAATTTACCATTATAATTTTTTTTAATTACATAAATTTTAATGAACTTTTTCCCAGTATATATATATATATATATATATATATATATATATATATAAATAGTATACATATATATATATATATATATATATATATATATAAATTGTTTACTGTCATATAACATAATTTTGAAGAACATTTTTATATAATGAATACAAAATAATATAATTTTTTAAAAATACATTATGCTTTAATCATGGTGTTTCATTGTCGTAACTTTTGAGATTTTGAATAATTTACTGGTTTTCTATATGACTGCATTTATAACATAAATGAAGTTATCATAAATGAAGTTATATTAGACTGTTTTCAATAACTGGAAGCACAGAATGATCTTTTTTTATTCAGACAAGTATACATTTCTAAAAAAAAGTTATATAATGAATCCATGCTTGAATTTAAGAACAGGAAGTTTTTGGCTACATACACTATATATGTTACTACCATTTTTATATATAATGGTAACTTACCACACAAACCGCAGAAGCAGTAAGACAAAACAAGTCACAATTTTCTCTTGACACATCTTTTAAAATATGGTTTTTCAAATCAATGATGATTAGTATGATGGTCAATCAAAATTTAAATATTTAATTATAAAATTAATTATAACAACATCTCCCAAAACTTTATATTTTTAACCTTTGCAATATATATATAATCCTATCTATTTTTATATGTTTTCACATTACGATTAATTAATAATTTTTTTAAAAAAAATTTTATGAAATGAAAAAAAAAAACAACTTTTTCTTTATTTTTCAATTTTACCCAAATAATCTTTAAAAAGGATTTCCATTTTTTTTTTAATTTTACAAAAACGTATGCATTAATTCAGAGAAGCAAATTAAATAATTATTTAAAAATATCATTGAAGTAATTAGATTTCTTTGCTTTTAGCTTTGTTTTAGTACATTTAAGCATAGACAATATTACTCAATTCAAAGTTATAATAAATATTATGAAAGTAACTTCTTCAATGCCAACTTAACAAATTTAAACACTTTATTTTACTATTTCTTTCATATCTATAATCAAATCTTGTACTTTTGTTTAACAATTTCCTATCCTAATTATTTATATATATATATATATATCAAATGCGTTGACTGGGAAGCGAACCAGGGCCAACTGCTTGTAAGGCAGCTATGCTAACCACTAGGCCACCGACGACGCTTAACCTAATTCTTTTCACATAAAATCAGGTTTTTAGAAAATATCAAGAAAGTGTCATAAACAAAATATTTCAATATATATTTATATTTAAATATACATTATTTATTCTTGTATCCTCATACTTTTTGTAAATATTTCATTTTAAATTGACTGGGTATGATGATGATTTTTCCATCACCCCAAGTTCACATCTTTCCAATACATCATCCCTTTACAATATCAAGATATGATTCACCAGTTTACATACATGTATTGAAAATATATTGAACAATTTATCTTATCTCCAAATATAGCAGTTTATAGTTGTTGATAAATCATTACGAATTATTAAAATTATTGTATATTAAAAAAGGCAAAGAAAGATATAGTCTTTAGGATTTTATAATGAATTATATTTCAGCTGACAAAAGAAAGACGAGAATCATAAAGACAAAGAGGAACAAAATAGTTACTTGAAGTATCTATTATATTTGAGGGTATTTAATCAAATAATGACATATTTAGCATAAAATAACAATAAGTTTTAAGTGTTTTAAATCAATTTAACTACTATAAAAATACTATTGTCATAGATTTGTATTTATTAAAAATATCAAACAATAATAATAAATATAAATTATTAAAGTAAGCATAGAAAAACAAAGACTTCCTAGCAATATATACGGTCTTGAAATGAAATTCAGTTACTTGGAAATCATAATCAAATAAATTAAAATATTTGTTATTTTTATTAGAAATCTCTTATTCTCTTGACTCTTCTATGCATTGATATGTTAAATTATATCAAATCTTTATTTGCTATTATATTTGGTTGCAATTTTATAAACATACACAATATTATTATTAAAATATGGGCAATATAAACAGGTAACAAAATTATGTATTACAATAAGCGCATTATTTTAAATAACTACCTTTTTTTTTTTTACTACTTTAGAAAGTATTACATTTTATTGGAATAAATAAATTGGTATTAACTGTTGTATATTTTTTCCACTTTTTAATACATCACTCCCCTAAAAAAAAAAAAAAAAAAAAAACGTGTAAATGAAATACCCTTCCTATTTATGTTGTTGTATCAGATATAGACCATCTAAACATGAAATTTTAAATTTTTTGATGATTATTAATTAAATCATTACAAATCAAGTAAATACTTTACTATGAATAAATAAAGCAATAATGGTATTTTCAACAAAAAATGTTTTAGTGCGTTCATCTATTATTGTTATATAAATATGATAATCTCAATCAATATTCATAAAATCTAATAATTGAAGTTGTAAGCAAAATAAATTATTTATTTAATTTCATTTTACTACATATAATCTAATATTGTTTTTACCTTCATGCATTATATGTAATAAATTGTGCATACATATGATAATATACTTTACAAAAGTGCAATTATTCTTTTGATTTTTCATTCAGCTCAATGTATTTTTGATACAGTGTATCCATAACTGTAACTGTTTTGCTTCAATCTTTATGCTGGTTTATAATGGCTGTTGTTAATATATGAATGAGCTGATTTACATATTATAGCAATTGGACAGCTGGATGCTATTATATTTTTTATTTATTATGTCATTTGGTTAGTGATATATCAAGCCTCCTTCTTCTTTCTATCATCCCACTCTATGCATATCTGTTTTGATCTACAAAACACCAAACTGACATGCATAGAATGGATGATAGAAAGTGAAAAATGAAAGAGGCTTGGTGCATTGCAAATAATAACAATATAATAGATAAAAATGAAAATATTCAATTATGAAATCACTGGAATACATAAATTAGCTGATTTACATATTAAGAACTACACATTTCATAAAGTACATCACACACACACACACACATATATATATATATATATATATATATATATATATATATATATATATATATATATATATATATATATATATATATATATATATATATATATATATATATATATATATATATATATATATAAATTCCAATCAGTAACCACCTAAACATTCACAGTAAAATATAGGAATCAATATTTCTCACTGCTGTCAAGGCAACCTTCACACCTTTTAATAGCAAGAATGGAAATATAAAGACAAAAAAAAACCAAATAGGCTCCAAGATGCATTTCAAGTGGAAACAATAGACATCAGTTGACCTTGTTACAATCTCTCACATTACTTTATTGTCCTTACTTAGTATTGATCAATATCAAATTATTATAATTTACACTGAAGATGCCAAATATGTTGCTCATAAACAAATTTGATACCATCCTATCTACATAAATATGTTTATGATTACTATTAATTATTTTTAGTCTACAAATTATCATATTAGTCCTTCTTGAGCTTAAACATATTCTACTCCACATGAAACATTATTTCAAAATAACTACAATACATTCCCCCAAATTAAGTGGTCACAATAAGAAAATACACAATAGGATATTTACCTAACAACTCTATTAAGCCTCCACATCTCCAAAGAACTGAATAGATGTAGGGTTCAACACACTTATAATTAAAAGCCATTATTATTTAAAATATTCATATTAATAACCTTATTGAAGACTATAAACTCTACACCATCATTTTACCATGAAATAACAACTGATAAATTTATTCTCCATTGAAAATATATTAAAATAATAAAACTATACTAGTAATGACATTATTAATTAGATAGCTCTTGTCTAATAAAAAATGTTTACACATAACTAAATTAACTTATTCACTTTAATGAATAACTACATAAATGTGTGTGTGGTAAAAGAATATATTAGTTAAACATGAAATTAAATATATGTTTTTCATTTTCTAAGTTTTGATGAAGAACACTAAAAATAAAACATAAAAAAATAATATATTAATTGTAATATGTTTTGATCTTTTTTGTTATTAAAAATCCTATAATATAATTATATAACTTGATAAACTTTTCCTAAACAAATTGTAACTAAATTCTAAGTATTAGGTATGCTAAATAAGAAAATCTTCAGTGTAAATATATCTTCAAAATTGACCTAAGAATTATCAATATCTTTGTTATAATGTATTCATAGCAATGAGTAGTGAACAAGAGAGTGAAGGATATATATATATATATATATATATATATATATATATATCCTTCACTCTCTATATCTATATATATATATATATATATATATATATATATAGAATGCAAGTTTATGTACATGTATCCAAAATGAATTAGATAGCCCATTTTTTAGAGCTGCAGGAAGCATGCTTCCTTTTTATTTATGGAGTTCAAATTATTGGTGATATACTAGGTCTTCTTTATTCTGTGCTGAAAGTTATTTTGTTTAATGCACACAATGCAGCCTGATATAGATTCAAATGTATGGCTGGGTGTGTTTTGATGCTCCAGAAATCTCATTTTGCATTTTATAGTGCTTTTGATTCTTTTGTAGAGATATTGACGTTGGTGTAATCTTGTTGCAAACCTGGCACATGATTTTCTATAGTAGACTTCATTATAGCCAGCTTGAGTGCAGGCAATATCATAATCAGGATATTGAAAATGCTTAGCTCAAGTTTGAAGAACATCTACATGGATGCTTTACTTATTTAGTCTGTCTAGCTCTTAGAATCTAATTAAAAGTCCTATGGAAGTTAAAGTTCATAACACTATCTTCAATTCTTGCTCTCTTGCTGATTTTGTGAAAAAAACAGATTGTAGAAAATATGTCAAAAGAATTATTACTTTGGATAATAAACAGTCTAAAACTTCTTTATTTTATTATTCAATTACTTACTTTTTGGAGATAATTATATTGGATATAGGTCATAAAGTGACAGTTCTAGGAAATGCTTTAATTGATTAAGTTGTTTACATTCCTTTTCTTCTTAAATTTTAGATAAGTTATAATTTTCTGATATTTACTCTTCTTTAAACATATATATATATATATAGAAAAAATGTTTTCTGCCAATGATCTGATGAATAATGTGCAAAAGTAGCTTCATCAAATTCAAACAATCTGACCTCTTTTAGTCCATATGTTACTTGCTTGCTGATACATTAAAAATATTTTTTTATAGATGATTTATCAATGCTAGTGGAAATAAAAACTTTCTTTGACAAAGCAAAAAAGTTGAGTACCAACAAAAACAAAAAGAATAATAATAGGCTTGCTAAAAAGGTGACTCCATTTATTGCATTAGCATTCCCAATAGCATTTTATAGCATCTTGACTTCACGTGTCTCATAATATCCAATTTTCATTGTTAACGGAAAAGCTCTACACAAACACATGCACACACACACACACGTCAAATGATAACTTTTTAGAACCACCTGGTGTCTAAATACAGCATTAAATATTTTTGAAATAAATACATAATTTCCAAATAAATAATTTTAAATAATGTTTACTACAAAACAAAATTAATAAAAAAATATATTTCTCCATCTTACTTTTTTTTAAAATCATTTTTAATTCCAATATTATATTGCATTAATAATGTAAAATGTAAATAAACCTTGACCTTAAATAAAAATATTATGAAAATTAAATGTTTAATTTACACACAAAACAAACAACAAAAAATATAGATAAATTAAAATGCGAATCAAATTGTGCTAGTAGATTTCTCTAAATAAATAAATATATATATATAATAAATCACCCAACATACTTGTATAACTATAAATATGCAGGACAATAATTATTATAAAATGTATATAAAGAAATTTGAAGATATTTATTTAATTTTAAAATAAATGCAATTGTCTCTCCCCCTTTATTCCTAAGCTACATATTATAAGGATTACACTGAGGCCTAATTCTTATAATATATTTGCATAAAATATTATTAAAATTGAAATATTTTGCAAATTTGACTTCATTTTAATTATGTTATTTGTACAATAAAAAGTTAAGCATTATTTTACTAAAGTTTTTTTAAAAAAAGATTTTTAAAAATTTGCTATAGATATTTTTTTCAATCTGTTATCTCAAAAATATAATCTAATTGTCTAAATAATAAATATAATTTACTTTAAAAATAGTTCAAATTTTCTATAATGTAAGCCTTTTTTTTCATAGTAATGTTAAACAATTTAGATAATCTTTTAATCAAATTCTTATTTTTATATCTATTTGTATTTTTTAAAATAATTTTCATTATCATTAAAAAGATTAAAATAATGTAATTTTAATTATCTATACTTCTTCTCTATATGAAGATAATTTTAATTTTAACTGAATGCTATAGATAAAAAATGTTTTTTTCTAATCTGACTTTAAGTGGTTTGGGAAGAAATCATTCTACACCAACAATTTTCCAGCAAATCAGATGGATAAGTCTGAAATTGGGATAATTTTGCAGCTTTTAATATTAACTATAAGTTTATAATAATATAAGCAACTATATCTTAATTTAAAATTTTATGCAAATACTTTCATGAAAATAAACACTAGTCTGTTCACTTGTTTACTGAATTAATATTTTAGAAAGCATATAACAAAATATATCCAAAAAGAAAGTATAATCAATGCTCTGGATTAACTACCAAGATTCAGTGAAATATAAATTGTAAAACCACATATGTTTTGAATCATATGTGTACATTTCCATTAAATTTTCCATCATTGCTGTACAACCTAAAAAAAAAATAAGAGAAAGGGAAATAGAGTGTAAGGTTTTAACATTTTATAAAGTTATAAATTTAATGTTAAAAAACTTAAACCACTTTTTTAGTTATTAACAATAAGATTTGTGATCAAAAATACCTGTTGGGATTTTCTTAACCAGAATAAACTTATATCACTAATGATGAATCATTTTATCAAAACTTTATTCTTTTAGCAATGTTCATGGTTAAAAACTGTCTAAAAGTATATAAAAAGGAGGCAAATTTGTCATTGAAATTACACTTCTATATTTATTCAAATTTTCACTGATGCTTACAAAAATGAGCATATATTATACTTTTTTTTGCTAATTTATTTTAGCAAAATTATTAAATATTTATTTTGTGAAGAATATTTAGGTTTGACTTTAGCAATAATTTGAATATATTTGAGTTTTCTGAAAAAAATAGCCCCTGAAAAAAATATATGGTGGCAGCAGGAAATGGTATTTAACAATAACTTTATTATTTCTTTTTGTTAATGAAAATTTGATTTTTAATAGTTTTAAGATTATTTTCATTATTAAGTTTTATGATTTTAATGAAGTATATATAATACTTTTTTGTGTAAAACACACTTTTTAGTCTGAAAGCTGATATAATTTTTTTAGTAAAATTGTGTACCCATTTTAAAATTATTGTTTTTATATTTGAATTATGCTTTATTGATAGTGCTAACTTATTTGACATTTTAGATGGCAGAATGATGATGCAATGGTTTCTTTTCTGCATTGTTTTAAAGTGTTGTATATAATAAATTGGAGTGTGTGATGAGCAGCCATGATTCTTTTTATGAAGCTTCAATTGTTAATGTATTAATTTTTTTAAAAATCCAAATAATGTCAGGAGTATACATACCTTTACAAATCTTTGTGTGTGATTGATAGTTGTGGCAATTTGAGAATGGCTGATGCTTTAGATGGTTTTACCTTATGACTAAATGCCACAACAATGTGATTTTCAGTAATTTTTAATGATTATGATGCAATATTTTTGTAAAAGACTTATTATTAAACAAAAACCACATCACTGTGGGAGGATTGTCTTGGAAAACATTTACTTTTTAAAAACACCACTCTTAAAAAGTATGGAAAGTTATGTTACAAGAACCAGAAATGGAAACAGTCAGTGTAGGCTAGATAAAAACTTTAAATGAAATTATTTTAATAGCAATCAATAATTTATTAACTTTTAGAATTTTTTTTCTTTGATGATAACTAATTATAAATACATCATTTTTAGTAACTTAAAATTCTAATATCTAATATTTTATTCTTCTAACTTTTCAAATAGGTATTGTGAAGTCAATAATGATGTGGTCCCTTGTTATTGGTAAGATTTTAAGTCACAATTTAAAAATATTAATTGTAAATATATTTTTATATTCATTATTATAAGGCTTAAATATTTATAATGTAATATATAAATTAATTATATATGTAAACAATATTTAATTGCATAAAAAATAATTAAGGTGTCATATTGAAAATAAGTGGTTAGAGTCTACGTAAAAATTTGCCAGATGTTGTTGACACTGATCAGTGTGAATAAAATTTAATTAAAACATAAAAAATTGATGGTGAATAAGTTTATTTCTTTATTTCATTACAAATATGACTAAAGGAAAGAAAATAAAAAAGGCCATGTGGTTGTTTTTAAACAACAGAACATGTTAATTGTTTAACACTTTGACAATCATTTGAATATTATGCAAAGATGACAAGTAAAAGTCAACTATAAATTATTTCACATTTTAATATTAAAACTTTTTAACTATAATTTTATTTAGAAATCTTTTAGCACAATCCATTGGAATATACTAATTGTTATCCAATTGATAAATGATGAATGATATTGATATCTTGTGGTGATCATCTTGGAAGAACTAATTGTTTATTTTATTGTGGTGTCAATGTTTATAAATAAATATTACTGACATTTTGATTGGCTGGTTTATTAAACTATTTTAATTTAGTTATATAATTATTCTAGTTTGATTGTAAGCATTATTTGAATCTGCTATGTTTTGAGGGTATCTAAACGCATAACAGACAGTGATAATAATTTACACAGTATATGAAGAACCGATACATAATACTGCTCATTAAAACACATGTTAAACTAGAAAACATTTAGATATTTAAGTTTACTTCACAACCTAACAAATAATAACAATAAGAATATCTGCTATTAATTCCTTCAAATGGTCTAACAATTTGTTTGGAACCATTATGTCCAACCTTAGAGTGCTGATTCTTCTGCCTAAGTATCATTAAATGACTCCAACACATTTAGTCTTATTTTTGCACAGGAGTAGTTTTCTTGTGTCTTTATATCAGTTTTTTTATTTTAATATAAAAATATAAACTAATATTATAGACAACTATATTTGAATTAAGAAATAATAAATTTATTTACATCAAATCGATTTTCGTTCAAAATGAACCTTCTCAAGAGGTTAGAATAAATCAAAAAGTCACGTGATTTATATTAACATAGTATACACTTATTGTTCAAATTAAATTTT
This sequence comes from Epiperipatus broadwayi, assembly GCA_028023455.1. Classification (NCBI taxonomy): domain Eukaryota; kingdom Metazoa; phylum Onychophora; class Udeonychophora; order Euonychophora; family Peripatidae; genus Epiperipatus; species Epiperipatus broadwayi. The sequence continues at coordinate 262,567 of JAQFVV010000666.1, read as the reverse complement.
AAAAATTATTAAATTTTTTAATGTTTAACTCACAGCTTTCAACTCAACTTCACGGAATCTTGGTGCAAAATTCAGAAACTTAGCATCCTTTAATCTTAATAAAGGCTTCATAAAAATTATGACAAATGAAGGACATAGTTTATAAAATTTACCATCAACAATCAGAAGAAACCGATCATACTGTGTCCTTTATTTGTCATAATTTTTATGAAATCTTTATTATTAAGGTTAAAGGATGCTAATTTTCTGAATTTTGCACCAGGAATCCGTGAAGTTGAGTAGAAAGTCATCAGTTAAACATTAAAAAATTTTAATAAATTTTAAAATTTAATTTGAACAATAAGTGTATACTACGTTAATATAATTTGCGTGACTATTTGATTTATTCTAACATCTTGAGAAGGTTCATTTTGAACAAAAATCGATTTGATGTAAATAAATCTATTATTTATTAATTCAAATGTAGTTGTCTATAATATTAGTTTATATTTTTATATTAAAGTATTTTATGAAGGCAACATAATGATTTTAATTCCATCATATGAAATATATATATATATATATATATATATATATTTCATATGATGGAATTAAATATCATATATACGACGCTCTATATATTGTGTGTGTGTGTGTGTGTGTTGTAATATATTTTAGTTGCAACACTCTCTTTACTAGGTTTCTAGATTGATTTTAGGAGTACTTATGAGTGAAAACAATTTATCCAAATCTACTAATAAATACACTTTATATATATATTAAATCATGTATACAGACACATGACCTAATTTAACAAGCATGTATTACAAATGTTATATAATGAGCTTGCAAATAAGCTCTTAACAAGCTTTGCAGAATATACCCAACCCCAGACCAGTCTCTGCTATTGGCTTTCTCAGTGAAGTGCTAGGATATTCAAGCATTAAATTAAAAATACCAGACCAAGCCCAACACTATATCTAATGGATAACTATTAAGTAGAAAATGTAAAATTTTCAGACATCCATACATCTTTCAATCCAGCTGTCTAACATAAATAGCCATATGGGACTGAACCGAGTTCAGATACATCATATATAAATAGCTTTATCAATATAAAATCACCAAAGCCTTAATAGCAACAAATAAAAAATAAAGTTACAAAGAAATCAAGTCATATATCACATTACCTAATTTAACAAGCTTGTATTACACGTTATATAATGAGCTTACAAATAAGCTCTTAACAAGCTTTTCAGAATAACTCCAATACCAGATCGGTTTCTGCTACTCACTTCCTCAGTGAGGTGCTAGGATATTCAAGTATTAGATTAAAAATACCAGGTCAATCCCAGCACTATATCTAAATGGATAACTATTAAGTAGAATATCTGAAATTTTCAGACATCCATATGTCTTCCAATCCAACTATCTAACATAAATAGCCATATGGGACTGAACCAATATCAAATATGCCATATGTTAATAGCTATATATACCTACTCCAATGTTAAATATATATTTATAATATTTCAAAATAATTAAAAGAAATGTCCTCCTACTCACAGCTTAAGACAACAATATTTATAATATATAATGGATCATTCCTTTATCATAAAAATTGTTTATGCTACGGCTAGAGAGCTTTTCAGTTACCTATTGTTATAGTTGTATGAATCTTAATCTTGGAGTGTTATACACATAAATAATAGTTCAGTATATATATAAATTAATTTATACATATATAATAGTTCAGTATATATATAAATTAATTTTACAAATAGATATGTGAAGTAATTTTAAGGCTAAAATATACACATACACACACATTTTGAATTTGTTTTTCTCACATCTAAAATGGATTATAGCAAGAAAAAAAATATTGAGGTAGTTTTCACCGTAAACATAAAGGTGAAATAGATTTTCCATTTTACATTCTAGTTGTCAATAACTTTTCAAGAGAAAATAATAATAATATCTGACAAGCATTAGCTGATATTTTGCTTAAAAAGTAACAAAAATAGTTATACACACACAAACACACACACATATATATATATATATATATAGTAATAAAGTTGAAATCATTGGTTGTTGTTTTTTAATTAGCTTATTTTTGAAAAAAAAAACCCCACATATTTATAAGATATTGAATAAATAAATACTAATAAGAAAATTAGAAACAATAATGCATCTTCTTTTCTGGATACTTATTGTAAAGTAGAAAATCATTCAGCGTAGTAAGATGGTATTGTAATTCAAACCCCGCATATCCATAATTTTTAGCTATTACATATATCAATGTACAATTGATATTCAACACTAAAAGAATGACGTGAGGATATGTTCATACTAAGAAAGTTGCTGCTTATAATAATTTATTAATCTTATTAGATTTTATAGTACTTTTTTGCTAATTTATTATAAATTAATTAGTGCATAAGTCAGTCGTTTAACTTAACAACCGTCTGAAACAAATATATCATTAATCGTGAATTTGTTGATTTTTTTTTTTTTTTTGTAAAATTAGTTTAACAAAGAGTTTTTAATACAATACTATATATAATTTATTATCAAATATTAAAATTATTTTTTTAACAGTTGACCAAAAATAATTAATAATATCGGACAAAATAATTAAGTCAGCTTGATACACGTGTTTATGTAATGTTGCAAATATTTCATTCAACATTAACAACAATGTAGTAATAAGTGCAATACAGGCTTATTCTACACCTGTATCAATATATGTAATATCTAGGGTATATGAACACAGACTTTCATAAAACTCACCACTCTATCTTATATTACGGATACACTTGAACACATATGTATTAAGTAAAAGTAAACATATTCTACATATCCCTCTGCTGAAGAAGGCTATGTCTAAAGCACATCAAAGAAAAACCACGAAGTATTCATGACTAATGAAGATTAACACCTGATAATTGTATATATTTTCTCTAATTTTATTCTTCAGTTTCGAATTGTTATAAACTAATCTATAAATCAAATTTAGATAATTAATTCAAATAGTTATGATGTAGCAAATTGAAAATTAAATCGTAAATGTGCCTGGATCCAGAAAAAAATACTTTACTTAGATTAGATTTTAATTAATTAAAATAATGAAATATATATAGGAAAATCATATTTTTAAAGCTAAATTGAATACACAAACGTTTTAAATTTTCAGCTTAGAATTTCACCTATAATTATAATCCTATTTAACAGTAAATTTTCTTAATACAACAAACAATTTTTTTTCAGATAATTTTCAAAAATTTTTAGACAGAAAATTGTACAAGGCATATGCAAAAAAGCAGATTTCATATTTTCAAGTGGACCTAACTCAAAATTATTTTTAAAATGAAGTTTTTAGGTCTTTTACTTTTTCTTTATTTTTTTCCATTTTTTAATTAGAAATTTAATTTGATTATAACTTATATAAACATACACACATAAAAAACAACCAATAGTGATCTTACATTTTAGAAGGAATAATTAATTATTCATTTTATTAAGTATACACAATAAAATTTATAAATTTTTTTGAATGCCTATTACCTACCTATCAATTATATATATATACTGTATAAGTGACGAAGCTGACTTTTATGAACGGAAGCACACGACATAATCTCTTTTATAGATATAATGAACACCTTCATACTTCCCCATTCTTTTTAAATTCATATAAATAAAGATATAATAAAAGATAATTGACCCCAAGATGCATTTCGTGCTGAACCAGTATTCATCAGTTGGTCCAGGTCACTATCTGTCATATATATCTCTATTATATGCAAAGTATTTATCTAGAGTAAATTGTTATGCTGTATTTTCATTTACCATTGTCAAACTCCTTCCAATCACAACACTGACGTCATCCATTTCAGATAAATACACTAATCATTTATAATGTTTTTGTTCTACTTGCCACAACAATTTTTACACATTTTTCATTCATAATTTAAAATTTCATATAAAACAAATTAATATATACTTATCTAGCATATATAGTAATTTAAACAAATTAATATAAATAAAACAATATAATCATATCAAACACGATCTGTTCTATTTAATTGGTTAATTAAGGCAATGTATTGTTTTGTAATTAATTTTTGAAATTATTAATTTTTATATTTTGATTCAATCCACTTTTCTTTCTTAGCAAAAGGATCTATTATTGATTAACACTATTTAAACACAATAATTTGCAGGCGTAACAATGGAAGAATGACAGACAGAATAAATATAGCACTATTAAATTAATAATTATTGAGATTTATTTTTACAAGCTACATATGAATTAAATTACGCTACACTATTATAATGTAATATAGTCACATAATCTGGCCTTATGGAATATAAAATAATAAAAAAATGGTGGCCTGCATTCCACTTTGACATTTTCAATGGTGGTAATCACTGAGTCATGAAGTCCATCTAGAAGTTCAGCATGTTTTTATTTTACTTGCTGCACCAAATAATAGCACCTAATATATACATATTACACACATCTAAACAAAATCTGGAACTCTCTTATCTGTATATCAGACCGTGACTAGTTTAAATATAAATAATAAATACATTATCAAGGTATTTTTATCTTCCAAATGCTCATTTAACATTCTTAAATTTTAACTATAAATTACATTTTAGCATTTTTTGAACTTCTTACAATCAATGATTAATGAGATATTTGTCTTATATAAAAACAATTTAACTGTGGGTAAACAAATTCAAAGTCAACAGAAATTCCTTACAAAAATAATGAGTTTGAATTGTTCATTATTCTTTTTTTACATTTGGCAAAATGTTTATATACACTAAGTATGTGCAACTTGTTTTTTTTTTTTTTTTTTAAAAGCATCGGCCGGGACGCGAACCCGCAACCCGGGCAACTGCCTGCAAATGCAAGGCAGTCGCGCTGACCTCTCGACCACCAATGCAAGACAATATGTGCAACTTGTTGGATTCATTTTTGAGGTTGAATATGTACATATTTTAGTGAATTTTTTAAATTCAATTTTAGTTAAAGCTTTTGAACTTTTTAGTGAATTTCTCTATGAAAGCACTCACTTCGTTCAATATATGAAGCCTTTGTCCGTGTTACATATACATATAATTATATATTGATACTCTCCCATTCTAACTATTAATATAAAAAACACTAAAACAGAGTTTAAATATAAAATTTAACAAGATATATTGTACCAAGTGTACTTTCAATGCTTTTGCATCTAACATTAAAAATGACACTAAATCATTGAAATTATACTTGGTACAATAATTCTTGCTAAATTTTATATATAAGTCTGTTTTGGTATGTTTTACATTAATATATATATATATATATTGAAGTGGTAAATCTGTAGTATATATTTAATTTCACTGCCTGATGACATTACATACCTTCAAAGTAGGGTTTGAACCAGTTTATATGTTTATTTGGTCATCTAGGAATGTTAAGCACACACATATACATGTATAACTTCCACCCTGTTTATTTAAGAAATGGTTATGTGTAACCAGTTGAATTATTATTTTAGCTTAAGTATATTTTATTTTCAAGCTTGTGAATTCCCTTCACTTAGATAATTGTGTATGTGCGTATATGTATTACAGATATAAAAATAAATACAATTAATATAGAGCTAAAGCAAATGTCAGAAAATTCTAAAAAGTATTATTACAATTTAAAAAAGGTCATTCTCATTTTAACTATTTCAAGTCAAACCAAAAATCATATTTTAAAGTTATTTGCAATTTTAAAAATACGTTTAAATAATGCTTTCTGGAACGTATTGTTTACATCTTCCAATACTGCTAAATTTCAAGTGTAGGAGAAGCAGAAGTTCTAGGAACGCACGGAAGGAGTTCAAATCACTCTTCTCTCTGGTATATGTGTATAGAGTGGAAACAAAATGGACTGTGAGTAAAAGGAATTTGCCTCCCTGATCTTAAATCGTCTTTGTTCTGCCTCCCTGCTATGCCATCGCTACTTGAGAACTGTTATGTCTTACTGTAAAAGAATATTGGAAGATGCCTACCATTATTTTATTAATGTTGTGCCTTGCTAAACTTCGTATATGTTATTATAAGTGGCCACCATAACTTCTAAAGGTAATCCGTTTTGCCGAAGAATGAACTCTTAATTCTCCTCACTTCATTTCTTTCCTAAATCTTAATTGTAATCAGAATGCAATCTTTATTTATTTTATAACTGACTATAAACTTAATTATCGTTAAATTTGTGATTTTCTCTCTGAAGTTTTAAACTTGTTCTTTGAAACACTAAGCACAGAATTATGTACTTTAAATCTATCATTAGCTTTTAAAGTTTCACACTCTAATTATTTTATTTCATGCGGCAAAACTTATTTTAAACATATATCTTATTAAATTAGTTTTAGTATGCTAATGTTTTAATCTAGCGAACATATATTATTTCAATCATCATTCCAATATTTTTGGAATATTTAAATAGTTAAATGTAAAATTTCTTATTGAACGCTGTTCGCTCGGTTAAATATTTTGAAATTATGCTTAATGGCGGATTGTTTAAAAATCATATCACTATCAATATTTAAATGCAATTTATGTTCTTTTAATAAATTTGATTATTAATATATTTTAATAACTATTTATTACTTATACGCCATTAAGAGTTAAATTAATTATAATATATTGTCGTTTAGGAATACTTGGGCTTGTTAAATAGGAAAAATAATATTTTTCCCTCTTCTATATTCGACATCCTAAATTTATTAAAGTTATACGTACGATGCTGAGTGGGTTATTATTTTATTATGGCGTTACGCATGCTATTATTGCTTTATTTAAGCTTAAATTATTTCATTAGTCATTTAAGATTTAAGCCACATTCACGTTGCTTACTTATGATAGCATTTTTACTCATCCGAACTCCAAATTTTCTTCACGTAACTGGTATAGGAATGAGGTTTGGTATAACCGATTTCAAGATAAACATTAGAGTATTAAGACTCTGCATGTGAAATGTCGGAGGGCATACCATAGAATCCTTACCACTGATATTTTCGAATATTGCCTTGTGATAAATACAAGCGGAATCATATATGTGATAAAGCCTTCCAGTCCAAAGAGGACATCTTCTCCAATTTAAATGCTGTCATTATAGTTAGTATTGCGAGTTCTTTTATATGTAATTCTCATTTTATCTATAAGATGTGGTGCAGTGATGTTTGTAAACCACTCATTTAATAATTAGTCGAATATTTTAGGATTGTCACAGTAAAACTTATTAGGTTAACCCATTCCTCATTTGTACAGGCCCAAATATGCTCATAAACGATAAATTATTAACTATCATATCAAGAGTAAACCTCTCTTTAGAGATGAATTTGTAAACGTCCTTATCATTACTTAAAGTAATGATCACCGCACTGATAACATTAATTTATTATTATACTATAACTCATTAGCATACTAAATCAGTTGCTTATATGCAAAGTAATAACCACATTAAATCTGTGCTATGTTTTCTAATGTAAATTAAATTGTTTATATTTATTAAATTATTGTTTTAATAATTACTCATGCTTTGAGTCTTACTGACTCTCACTCATTGAATTCCATTAAATATTTATAATAATGTTAGTAATATTTAGAAGTTATAACTAATTACTTTAAATGGACGTTTATCTCTGTGTTGTTCTGTCTTTGCTCATTCTGGATGGATACTATTTTATAATTCATGTTTCTTTTGCAATGATAGCTGTGTGCCATTCATTTAAAATTTATAAATTGTTCCTTCACATAAGATATTTGATTGAGCCAAGTTTTAACATTATTTATTTATGCTAATTACCCTGTAGATCTCATGTTTCTCTGCTGTGTCTCTGGGACTGGAATGAATAAAATTTCATGTTATCATCAGAAGTGTTGTTTATAATGTTATAGTTTTAGAGAAGAGCAAATAGGGCAGAATTCATGATTACTCCTGACCTGTGTATGTCGGGCATGAGTGGATTTAGGGTACTTTTGCTTAGATTCTAAACCTTGTTAAATGAACATACAATTCTGACCGGTACTATATATATATATATATATATATATAAACATCTTGGAATTTGATAATGATGCATAACGTAACAATTTCTTATAAAAATATATAAATTTTAATTATTTCTTGATGTTGTAATTTGATAATAAAATGTCAATAAAGCAGAAACTAAAACAGAAACAGCTTATATTGCTATTTTTTACCAGAAATAATTTTCAGTTATAAAACATTGAAATATATTTTTTAAAAAATCTACATTGTAGTTGCTGCTTTTTACCACAATAAAATTATTAAATCATATTCTTTATGATCTTCCCCTATTACCATATACAATGAAATAAAATAGTTTACATTTAAAGTCAACAGAAATCTAAAAATAGTGTCTCATTTTATATGAAATTGAGTGCATTAAACAAGTAAAGGAGAATTAGAAGTGAATTCTCTCTCTTTTTTTTAATTAAAATAAAAAAAAATGTTTTTATTATTCTTATTAACCAATCTATAATTCATTAATATTTTGGATAACACAATCATTTACTAAAATAAAATAAATTCTATTTTAAAATTGTAAAAACTTTGTTTTTATATGATCTGTACATTTGCGCAACAAAATCCAGAGTTTTGGCAAATTATTCCAAGGCTGATTGGGATGAGATTGTTGAGACCTTGAATCCAATCTCACCCCAGTTCCATCACCAATGCTCAGCAATTTAACAGCTTACAGATGACATATATGATGTTACACTCATATCTCTTTAATTCACGAGCCAGCAGTAACACAGTGGTGAAACATAAGACTAAAATTTACTAAACAAATATTCTCATAAAACATAGCCATACAGGAGATATGACTTAAACTAATGTTATTAATTTTGATTGTAACTCTAAAATTAATTACTCATAAGCAAGAAATGAGACACTAAGCATAATTACATTTTATAAATTTTAATATAAGCCAAAATTTAAGGGAAATAAATAAATAAGAAAAAAGAAAAGAAATATAAAGCTATCTCATATGCAGGTGAGGATGATGTTCATGGTTTAAAATTATTTAGGTTGAAGAATTTATTGTTACATTTAGAAAATGTATTCATATTTTAATCCATGATTAGCTATGCTTTAATTATGCCATGTTATAGATTACAAGATTTGCAATAGTTAGATTGCAGAAGTGATTATTACTAATTATAGCTAACTTTAATCTTATTATGAGGAGCTAAATATTTTTCTCTATGCAGATAATAAACTTACAAAACTAGATTTAAGTTCAGACCAAAGCTGATATATTTAATTATTATGGAGGGATGAACTGGTGTTTAGTCATATGACTTGAGATACTATGACATTTATAAAGTATATAATTTGAGTCTGTGCATCTCAGATGTGCACTTAATCATGGGATTCATTACAGCATAATCGATTCTCATGGACCATACTACTTGCTGTCAAATTGAGATATTTAGTCTGAATGATCGGAACAGCTTATGAACAAATAAATCATCTGGATCCTTGTGATCCAGTCCTAAGTATGAATGCTGTCCAAACTAATTAAATGGGTTGACCTTAAATCAAGCCCATTTTATACAAGAATAATAACAAGGGGTAAAGGCACACATGTGCTTCCTAAAAACACATTCACCCCACCTGTATATATAATTACATAACTAAAATTAATATGCAATTCTTTAGTTTTATTCCATGAGCCCACCATAAGCCAGTTCATAGAGACACCATCAATAATTATGCTACTAAAGAAATAAAATCTAGTTTGTTAAGGTATCTGTATAGTTATTAATATAAAATTAAGGAGGGCTACAGCATATTTAGGAAGTGTTACAAGTTTAAATACTAATAATATGGTGTATTTTATCATGTCTGCTAAATACTAAGTAAATAATTTATTTTAAAGCAAATCTATTTTATTAAGCAGCTGTAGCAGCTTAATTATATATATATATATTCTTTTCAGAAGAGAGTTAAGCAGCTGTAGCAGCTTAATTATATATATATATATTCTTTTCAGAAGAGAGTTCAGTATGTGCATTAATGAACAGAGAATTAGATAAATGTGAGAGCATCTAATCATCTCTCACTAATTACATTAAATACTAGCAAAATCCATTCTGAATAAAACATAGCATTAATCAATAAATGCATAATTCAAATAATATGGGCATAGACTTAAATTTTAGAAAGAAAGAATAATAACTATTTGCTATTTATTTGCATAAGTGAAAATTAGAATCTGGCTTTAATTTTGCTTAGTTTGAAATGGAGTGGAGAGTGGTGGGTTATGTGAAAGTCAGTGCTCATATATCTTATATATTAAAATTAAAAGATAAAACAAAAGACATTTAATTTGAGTTTTAAAAATTAACATTTTAAAAGTTTAAATAAAATAGTCTAAATAAAAGTGGCCGTTTACATATTAATTTAGCTAGATTTGAAGGTATTATATTTAGTTTAAGTGAGTTAAAATCTGCAGAAATTGATTGCCGATCTGTCTTTTATGGTTGACTTGCATGGTCACTTGATCTTGGTTCTTCTCTCCATTACTTCTGTAACTCGGGCTGAGGGTGCTGATGTCCTACCATCTCATAGATCAGTATTCAGGTAGATAGACAACAAATCTATCACCTACAATTCAACAGCTCTCATCATGAAAAATTTTAACATAAATTGTTAAAGTGAACAAGAATAAAGCAAGAAAGAAAAGATACAAAATGGATGAAGCAAAGATTTTTATATTGACACCCCCCCCCACCTCTCATCAGCCACAAAAGTTGTTTTATCACTTTTTTGGTTTTAGATTAGTTTTTCTCATGTAATTTGCAATATTTTTAGTAAAGGCAGGGAATCCTGCTGAGTTATTGATTGTTTCTCTCTTTTTTTTAAAGGTGGTTCCCTTGATTTTAACCCAGGTTAATTTAATTAAATTATTTTAAAATCTATTTCCATCTTTAACATTTAATTGTGTCAAAATTCAGGGAAAGATATTTTTTATTACATATTTTTTTTAAGAAAACATATTTAACTGGTAAACACCTTATTCTATATGTAACATATTTAACTGAAATTTATCTTTATATGCCCAATATAACAATTTATATATTAATTTTTATAATAAAATGGAAAATAAAACAAAATTTATAATGCTTTTAAATCTATAGCATTACTTTTCTTTTGCATATATGTAAATATTTGTTACACATACAGCAAGGTTTACATTAATTTAATAAATTATAATATGTTTGTGCATATATACTAATTTATTAAATGCATACATAAGTGTTGAATGATGTATGCTATAAACACACATACACATGATTATTACAATATTTATGTTTAATTTTAACATGATATATGCAGGCTTGGGTATATATAAATATGGAAATAAATATTACTATTATAAAATAGTATATGAAACAGGCTGATTGATAGATCTGAATGTTTGAATAGTTTATATTAAAAATGTATTTTATAAATAAAATTAGCAAATTTTGTCATTACATTTGTAATATTATTAAATCTAATAGTAACACACACACTTTCTTTCTCTTGACACACACACACACACACACACACATATATATATATATATATATATATATATATATATATATATATATATATATATATATATATATATATATATATATATATATATATATATATATATATATATATTGTAATGATATTCAGCATACATGTTTCATAATTTTTTTAAAAAAATTTAAATTATAAGTGGCTTAAAGATTTTTTAAAAACAAAAAAATTAAAAAATAAAAATACTGGGTCATATTTTTATTTTAGAATAAAACTTTTTAGCAGGGGGAGATGTATAATAGAATTAAAGAAAAGTTAATCATTTTCTCTCTCTTTTTAAAGAAAAGAGCTTTTATAAAGTAAAAGCTAAATAAATAGTCAAGCATTGTTGACCGAGTGGGCACCACAGCTGCCTTACAAGCAGTTGTCCCATGTTTTGGGGTTTGCTTCCCAGAGATGCTGTGACACATGAAAAAAAAAGCTAAATAAATATGTAAAATTTAGAATAAAATTTTGTTTGTAAAAGAAAACTTTCAAAACTGTAATTAATTAATTTATATTTCTGATTAATAATAAAATCAAAATCAATAGTTGAATTAATGAAAAAACTTTAAACTATCTTATGGATGCCCAGCAAGAGAATAAGATAACCAGAAATGTAAAATTAATTAAAAGACATTTCAAGTTAAGATATAAATTAAAAATAATGATAAGACATTTAAACAATACGAGAGAAAAAAGTATATAAAGTCACTCTCTTTATTATTATATAGTCTGGTTTGTGATATAGTCTGGTTTGTGATGAATACAGTTGGGGCTGTAATCTGTAATTCATTTACATTCCTATTAGTCCAGAGTTTGGGTTCTTTCTAAAGAATGCAAAGCTAGAGTTTCATTGAGAATCCAACAACCAATGATCTAGATATTCGGAACTGTAAATGCAGTAAGTAATAAGCCAATCAATTACTGCTGGAGAGAATATTGCACAAGTTGCAAAAATAGCAGCATGCATGCTAGACATTCAGATGTATTAAACTAGGTTTCATACCCCAAAAAATCATCAGCAAGTCAACTATTCCACCTGAAACAAATGCTGATAACTGATGACAAAATCATTAAATAGATGTCATCACTATTCTCTATCTCTTCCCCATTGCTGAGTCACAGAATGGAAACAAGTCATGAAGCCATCTGGAGAACCAAGAAGCTAACTGATTGGAAAATGCACACAAATAAAAACCTAGGTAAAGATACTTTAAATAAATAAATATATTTTGATCAATGTCTATAGACAGTTAATATTTAAATAAAATGAACTTTAATTAATGAAGTACTATCATAATTTAGCCTGAATAATTACTTATATGTTTTTATATGTAAATTTTAATATTATTGTGTTATATTATGTAAGTGTATTGTTAAATAAATATTAATGTTTGCCTTAATTGTTATTTTGTCTATTTTTTTTCTCTCTTGTCACTGCTTCACCAGTAAATTACTGTAAAGTTACTTTATGTATTAAGTAATTAAGCTGGTCTTTGAGACAGAGTGTGAGGTAGTTATGACATCCAGGCATGGTAATTATGAATTATGATTAGCTGGTGCCTGATGTTTACCTCTAAACAAATAAAATGCTTTGGATGGTAAGGGTTTGAATCTAGCAGTTGAGGTAAGCTGCAGTCTGGAAATGTGATCATGTTATGTTTTGCATAGTTCAGTCTGACCATGGGTACCATTGATGGTTCTGCTATCATTGGTATTCTCTCCTCTGCTTGAAGGTCTGGTCCATTCATATAATATTAAAAATATAAAATTTAAAACTATAACAAATAAGGGTTAAACCCAATTAAATGTCTTTTATTAAATGGACCTGGTTCAATATATATATATATATATATATATATATATATATATATATATATATATATATATATATATATATATATATATATATATATATATATATTGAACAGGATGCCCCAAAATTACAATATTAACTAGGTTTAAAAAACCTTGTAAAATAAGTTTAATATTGCAGAAACAGACTGGCCCATGAAGCAGAGGAGAAAATACCATTGATAGCATATCCATTAACAATACCCATGGCCAAATTGAGTTAAGTCTTAACATGATCACATTTACTGACCTGATGCCCACCTCAATTGCTGGAATCATGTTCATGCCATCCAAAGTATTTTATTTGTTTTGAGGATCAAACTCAGGTGTCAGCCAAGCATATGTTATATAGTCAACATTTTTTAGGTGACAGATACACAATCCAGTGCTTGACATATCATAGCTAGCTCATACTCTTAACCAGGATTCAGTATATTTACTTAAAACATGAATTATTTATAACTTCAACTTCATGATGATGCAGTGACAAAGAAGAGGGAGAATAGACTGAATAATAATTAAGCAAACATTAGTATTTATTTATGCACATATATATCTAACATAATATAAAATAACATAATAATATGAAAATTTACATTAAAAATATAAATGATTAATCAGGCTAAATTTCATCATAGTCCTTTGTTAAAGATCATTTCATTTAAAAATAAAATGTTTATAAGCAATTATTATGGGAAAATATATTACATAGGTTTTCATGATATTAGGGTTCATTTGGTTTTCTTTCACATTAATTTTACTTCACAACTAATTGGCTTTTTGGTCTCCATCAATGGTTTCAGGACTTGTTTTCCATTCTTGGTCTTAACAATGAGAGAGAGACTTTGCATAGTATCTATTTCACTATTTTAGCATCAGTTACCAGCTAGGGTTCCAGGTGAGGCCAGTTGATTTTTTTCTGATGACTAGGTGCACAAAGCCCAGTTGAACACTTCTAAAGCAGTCTCTGCATTGATGTTGACTGCAGCAGTAATTGAATGAATTACTACTACATTTACAGTTTCCAAATATCTGGATCTCTGGTTTAAATTTTCAGTGAAAAACTCTGAGTCTGCATTCTGTCTGAACTCAATAATAATTCAAACTGACTTATAGATTGCTGACTAGACTCAGTAATAAAGAATGGACTGGTTTGATTTATAGATTAAAGAATGTAAAGGTGAATAGCTCAATCACATGATGCAGACCAGACTGAAAAATAATAACCATGCTGTCCTTTTACATCTTAACTCTAACATTGTTTTCATTTCTTATTATTTTAATTTAATTGTAACTTCATTATGCTTTTTCTTTTTTAATTAATTTTTACATATTGTTTTATGCAATTGATTTTTACATTCGCTTTAATCTAATCTTTTTTGAGATTGATCTACTATCTTCTCACATTTACCGAATAGATAGATTACATAGATTTTTTTAATTAATTAAATTGACAGTTTTACTTTTCATTATCAGCCATTAATCTATTGAAATAATTACATTTTCAAAAGTTTTCTTTTACAAAAAAATTTTATTCTAACTTTCCCTGTTTCCTTATTTTTATATTATAAAAGGAGAGTTTTCTTTAAAAAGGAGAGAGAGAGAGATACATCTTTTTATTTTAGATTTTTCCCTTACCTACTCTCAAGACAATATTTTATTTTAAACAAACAACAGAATACAATATTTTTTATTTAACAAAACTGTATGTTTTAAAACAAAAAAAGTTATTTAAAACATATTAAAAAATTTTTCTATATTCATTTCTATTAATAATTTAATCATTTATTTTTAAATTATAAATATGTAACACTAGTAGTAGATATGTTTGTTTATAGCACATATCTCACTATTGTTACAATATATATATATATATATATATATATATATATATATATATATATATATATATATATATATATATATATATATATATATATATATATATATATATATATATATATTGTAACCTAATTAAAGAATTCAAAAGATATTACCATACCTGAGTAGTCCATAGAATGATCATAAGTAAAGGTTCAAATATCACACTATCAAGAATTATAAGCAAATTATTAATAAGTATTATAACAAGTATTATGGTAATCACGTGAAGTGAGTACACTAGTAATTCAATAAAATATAACTCAGGTATACAGACAGTAATCTTATCCACTTTCATTTCGTGGTTTGATGTTAAGTGCATGTTTAAACAAATACTAAGTGAATATGGTCTAGCAGGGCGCCACTAGATTATCTGAATCTAGACACGGTTATATCTAATAACCTTTTACATGTACCGGGTTTGAATCCCTTTTGGTACTTTATTTCTAATAAAAAATGAAAGATTTTGCTTTTTGAGCCATATCACTATACGCACTAATATTTAGGTATAAGTAAAACATCTTTAAACCAAAGTGGAGTATATTAGACATAAATCATTTCTCAGATCTTAACATAACAAATGTGTTTCCATATTTTTATAAGTTCACTAGCTCAGATTATCTATAACTAATTTAGGATGGCAATTCACTCATCCTTGCATGAAATAGATGATGGGATGTGGTGATAATAATACTAAGAAATCGCTAAATATTATAAAATCAATATTTATTTATGGCCTTTAAACAGTTAAACAGCTCATTAATTAAAACGTTGATGACGATGATGATGATGATAATAATAACGATAATGACAAGGATTTCAACTACAGCTCTAGGACTAAGCCTAAACATAAAACTAAATTTTATAAAGAAATGCATAATTATTGCTTAATTTTAGCATACTTACTTATATCTTAAATAACTAATATTCAACCATTGAGGATGATGAATAATCACACTTAACCAAGACTACACTTAATGAAATATATACGCCTCGTTTAATAAAACAAACTAATATTTATTACTACATTTCTAACATATACATAAAAATTTCTAGATAAATATGAAAATTGACATGAATAATAATAATAATAATTGATTATATAACAATCCTCAGATTAATTTTAAGTTCTTCCCCCTTTTCCTTCAAATGTATTTTGTATTAAGTTGGACGTCACATTGACGATGATTTTCACTCCATGAGAAAAGTATTTCAAGACAAAAAATATTATCTGCTCATTAGCACACATACTTTAAAATCCAACATGTAAATAGAATGTAAAAAAAAATGTTAGTAAAATTGAAAGAGCAAGTTTTAGAAAAAAGTTTTAAATTATTTTCTCCCCCTCCCTTCCAAGCGCTGAAATCTATACTGAACTTGAAACAAAATAATCTAATATTCTAATACTACTCATTATTCCACATTCACTTCCAATTATACACATATAAAAATATTATTATGTATGTGCGTGTTTTATCCCATAATAACAAAATATTATTAAAAACCAAAATAATAATAATATATCAGTTAAAACTAAAATCATAACACCATAAAAAAAAATTGTTTTACATATTCATATTTCATAACTGTAAAATTAATAAACATATAATTTTGATACATTCAAGATAATTTATGAAGCTCAAAGTTATTATTAGTAAGACATTCTTGTTTTAATCGATCTGAATAGTCTTTAAAAGTTCTTTAAATAAAAATATACCACTTTATTGCTAAAATGTTTATTAAGACTGATATCATAAAGAAAATAGATATAAAAAGTCATATTACCGATCTTTTGTTTGTGGTGAATTTCCAAGGGTTCAAACTTGTCTTGTATAAGGTTTATATTTCTGCAGCTACCATTTCCGTTTTATGTGGGAATAACTATTTGATGATGGTGACTCTATTGAGGTTATTTGCTTTAGTGGACAATTTGGAAATCATTATATTAAATTTTCTTCTCTTCCTGTCAAGCATGTGGATGAAATACAGCAGTTGTTTTCCCATTTGTAAATTTTCTTGAGTTTAAAATCAGTTGTTGTAACAATTAATTGGACTTGATGATTAATATTTATCAGTAGATTAATTCATCTTCTTTGAATGCAGGTGAATGTTTTCTTCCTTCTATTAAAAAAAAACATCTTATTTCTCTGGTCAGTTGAAAGGTGTACAATATTATTTTAGACACATCTTTTCTTTCCTATGTGATGTGCAGCTTCCTCCAGATGGTCCGGCAAATGGAATATACATATAATTTTTCTAGCCCGCCATTTCTTATATTTTCAACATTCAAATTTGATAGTTTAATAATCTGAATCAATCACAATAATAATCTTAATAATAATTCAAGACAGCTTTTTATATCCAATTTTTAGCTACCTTAACCAATCAGAGATAGCATCACTTGCTATTTTTGGACAAATTTGTTTTAATTAGATCTCTAATTTATTTTCAACCAAAATATTTTTCAACTGAAAAGTTTAATCCTTTTTCCAGACACTTTTGTTTAAAAAAAAAAAATAGACTCAATCCTTATTTCCTTTCTTTTCTTTTTCTTTTTTCTCTTAACATCCAGGTAACACTTCAAATCTTTGAGCTTCCTTCTTTAGATCTTGATAAGACAATTTCAAAAATCAGTTCTGACTCATTATAAACTTCCAAAGTGAAAAACAATTATTTACAAAAAAAAAATTGCTACAAAGATTGATATCTGATCAAACAGATTTCCTCTTTTAACAAACAATTGTACAAAAAAAAAATAATTTAACAGATTTAATACTTCCTTTTCTTTCAATATTTAGGAAATGTAAAATTTTGTATGTAATGTACACACATCCTTCATTCTTTCAAATCATTCATAAACTAACCTTAAATACTATAATTGCTAGCTTAGTAATTATAACCCAATTATTTAATTAAATCTGTAACTTTTAAATCCCAATTATAATTAAAGAAAAGCAAAATAAAAGCATAGAATAAAATATTAGAATTGATCAAGCATAGGTTAGTTTTGAAGAAAGTTAAAATGTTGAATATTTGAAATATAAAACAAATAAATAATTTACACATACATTGCCTATATGTATGCATTATAACTTTGCTTTTTAACAGAAAATTTAAATATTAAATAGTTTAAATGTGTGTATTACCTTTCTATCAACACACAAACAAGTAAAGCATGTAATTGTTGACCCATTCTTTCTCTGTTTAAAGCTTTTAGAACTGGACCTTGTAGGGTTTAAACTTGGATGCCCTACAACTTCCTTTATGGTTATATAAAATTGTGATGATGATTTTGTTTGACCTTTTCTACATGCACATTACTATAAATTTGGCTAGTGACCAAATTGTAATGGCACAACTTTCTCCCCCTTCGGATAAAATCATCAGCACTTTTGTTTTAACTATATTAAAAAAAAATCCCTAACTAATAAATACACTAATAATAATAAACACTTATAATATATATATAAAAAAAAAAATTAACTACTGGTAAATATATTTTTCATTAGAAAACCTAAAAGTAATTTATTTGGAGATCTTTGCCAGGCTATTCTGCTGAAGTATAAGGGATCAAACTCCTAGCATTATAGGTTCCCTTATTCCCATCAAGAGCAGCAAGCATAAAGGCATTCTCCCCTATTTTCTTGGTAATTTGGAATGGCTTTTTCTTTTCAAACCATATTGTGGTCTGCATAAAAATGCACCTGTACATCCAGTCCCTTTTTAATATTTCCATTTTTCATCTTGACTGGATATTTATAAAACATATCTGGAGGTTTTATTTTATATAACCTCCTATTACAAACTCCATTTAGAAATATGGACTCTTGGTACCTTATGTAATATGCCTTGAAGTTCTTTAGAGAGATTGACTCTCTATACCATACATACTTTATTTTTAAACTTTCCAGAAAGATTGACTCCCTGTACCATACATAAGGCACTTTGAAGTTTTCTAGAGAGGTTGGCTTTTTATACCAGATATCATTTATCCTTACATCTTCCAGAGAGATTGATTCTCTGTGCCATGTATAATTTATCTCTAAAAAGGTTGACTCTTTGTACCAAATATAAGGCACACTTAAATTTAACAGAGCATTTAAATTTTTCAGAGAGATTGATTCTCTGTCTGATACACACTGGACATTTACATTTTTCAGAGAGATTGCCTCTCTGTACCAGATATAACTTATTTTTGACTTTTCCAGAGCAGTTGAATTTTTCAGAGAGATTTGGACATTTACATTTTTCAGAGAGATTGCCTCTCTATACCATATATAAGGTATCTCCAATCTATTTAAGAAGACAGATTTTTGAAACCACACATGCTGGTTTGTTACTAGATTGAGAACTACATACTGTTGAAACTTTTGCTCTCTTTCTAAAATAACTGGTTTCATCTTCCTTATTGCCTCTCTTAAATTAATCATCTTATTGGATGCATGAAGTTTTTCTTCCAATTCTCGTTTCCTTCTTTTCACTTCATGATCTATCCCAATCTGCTCTCTGTCCATCACCTCATGTATTCTTTTTACTGAGAGATTAGATTTTATGGCTACTATTGGCCTTTCCACTTCTTGTGATCTACTCTCCTCTATCAGTATATTAGCTGATTTACCTATTTCTTCCTCTAATCTCTCGCTCCTTTCTCTATTATCAGTAGTCTGACAATCTAGCTTATCTTTTAACACTAGTGATCTTTGACTACCTTCTATTATGCTCTCTATGGATTGACATATCCTTTGTCCTAGACTTTCCATACTTTTCTTACTCTCTTCTCTTAGACTTTCTATATTTTTCTCCATCTTTTGTTCTAGATTTACCATACTTTTATTATTTTTCTCTATCTTTTGTTCTAGATTTATCATACTTTGCTTACTCTCCTCTCTCATACTTCTGAGCATCTGCATTATCATGTCCATGTCTGATGGTGCTATCTTTGCTATCTGAGCCTGGCCCACTTCTGGCTCCTCATCTACCATTTCTATACTTGAGGCCTTATTATTGCTACTGACTTTAGAGGCATTTCCCTCTATTTCCTCTTTTTCTTGAGCTTTTTTAAAGGCAATTTCCCTATCCTCTTCTTCGGGATAAAAATGATCACTGATCCCTGGGATTGGGACACTCTCCTCTTCCATAACCTCTTCCATACTATAATTTAGTTCACTCATGTTAAAAAACTATATATATCCCATCTGTACTTCCCTGACCATCAGAAATCCACACATCTTCTCCCTGTCTGACACCTATTCTGACCAACTGACTGATTTGATTTTCACCTTATTATGCATTTACAAATACAACAAAAAAAAATTATATTTTAATATCCTTATTTAATGACCTACACAACAACAATCTATATAGTACATGTCTGTCTGTAATAGCCCAAATTATACATTCATCCATTCTCCCAGAAATCCGACAGATATTGACAGTCCACAGAATGACTAGCAGTTCACAATCTTGAGATAAATAAAAGAATTCAGTCACAACACTATAATCACACAATGCATCACGAGCACTCAGAAGATCATCCCAATTCGATCACTATTAACTACCACAACCCTTGATTGAATGAAGCAAACTCTGTTGCAATAAAAGATGTATTAAGTCTTAGGGGCTAAAATAGATAAACTATGCCTTGCTCTCTCTCTTGGAGTCTTATGTGGCAAGTATCAAGGAATGCCCTGCTTATTATAGACTACAAAAACGAAACCTTGCTCTCTCTCTTGGAGACTTATAGGCTGATATCATGGCAGGACTACTGTTAACTGCTTCATGATAATATAAGAATAACATATAACTGGATTGGAAAACTATGCCATGCTCTCTCTCTTGGAGACTTATAGGCTGATATCATGGCAGGTCTGCTGTTAACTGCTTCATGATAACATAAGAATAACATATAACTGGATTGGAAAACTATGCCATGCTCTCTCTCTTGGAGACTTATAGGCTGATATCATGGCAGGTCTGCTGTTAACTGCTTCATGATAAAATAAAGATAACATATAAATTGGGTTGGAGCAGTGAATGGGTTTGATCATTCATAAGTTACACGAAATACATAGCATTCTCAAGGCAATGACAAAACTCCTCACTCATCATCAAAACTGCAATCTAACCAACCAAACTCCAACGATCAACCATCCAATCAAACCTCTAAAATCATAGACTTTTTACAAAATGAACTCCCCAAACACACATGAGACTACTATTCCATAATTCATCACTATTACTATGCCTATCCTATCTGGCAATAAATCATTTTAATGTTCCACAAAAAAAATCTATTATTTATTTCACCTTTGTCTTAAGTTGTGATATTCATCTCTATTTTCAAAATTGATAAAAAAAAAACTAAGCTGTTTTATGGCTGTACCCATTTTATCATCATCAATGAAAAATTAAATCATATTAAACATCATCATCTAAAATAAGACTGTTTGGCCAAGAAAATTTTGTAAGACAAAAAAAAAATTTTACTGAAACAAAAATTTTACTAAAAAAATTTCTCTATTTTTAACCACACATCTCCCATCATTCTATAGACTCTCTTTTTCAGGTATATGGCAAAATATCAGGCCCCACGTTGGGCGCCATTGTAACCTAATTAAAGAATTCAAAAGATATTACCATACCTGAGTAGTCCATAGAATGATCATAAGTAAAGGTTCAAATATCACACTAAATCAAGAATTATAAGCAAATTATTAATAAGTATTATAACAAGTATTATGGAAATCACGTGAAGTGAGTACACTAGTAATTCAATAAAATATAACTCAGGTATACAGGCAGTAGGTTTTATCCACTTTCATTTCTTGGTTTGATGTTAAGTGCATGTTTAAACAAATACTAAGTGAATATGGTCTAGCAGGGCGCCACTAGATTATCTGAATCTAGACACGGTTATATCTAATAACCTTTTACATGTACCGGGTTTGAATCCCTTTTGGTACTTTATTTCTAATAAAAATGAGAGATTTTGCTTTTTGAGCCATATCACTATAAGCACTAATAGTTAGGTAAAAGTAAAACATCTTTAAACCAAAGTGGAGTATATTAGACATAAATCATTTCTCAGATCTTAACATAACAAATGTGTTTCAATATTTTTATAAGTTCACTAGCTCAGATTATATATAACTAATTTAGGATGGCAATTCACTCATCCTTGCATGAAATAGATGATGGGATGTGGTTATAATAATACTAAGAAATCACTAAATATTATAAAATCAATATTTATTTATGGCCTTTAAACAGTTAAACAGCTCATTAATTAAAACGTTGATGACGATGATGATGATGATAATAATAACGATAATGACAAGGGTTTCAACTACAGCTCTAGGACTAAGCCTAAACATAAAACTAAATTTTATAAAGAAATTCATAATTATTGCTTAATTTTAGCATATTTACTTATATCTTAAATAACTAATATTCAACCATTGATGATGATGAATAATCACACTTAACCAAGACTACACTTAATGAAATATATACGCCTCGTTTAATAAAACAAACTAATATTTATTACTACATTTCTAACATATACATAAAAATTTCTAGATAAATATGAAAATTGACATGAATAATAATAATAATAATTGATTATATAACAATCCTCAGATTAATTTTAAGTTCTTCCCCCTTTCCCTTCAAATGTATTTTGTATTAAGTTGGACGTCACATTGACCATGATTTTCACTCCATGAGAAAAGTATTTCAAGACAAAAAAAATATTATCTGCTCATTAGCACACATACTTTAAAATCCAACATGTAAATAGAATGTAAAAAAAAAATGTTAGTAAAATTGAAAGAGCAAGTTTTAGAAAAAAGTTTTAAATTATTTTCTCCCCCTCCCTTCCAAGCGCTGAAATCTATACTGAACTTGAAACAAAATAATCTAATATTCTAATACTACTCATTATTCCACATTCACTTCCAATTATACACATATAAAAATATTATTATGTATGTGCGTGTTTTATCCCATAATAACAAAATATTATTAAAAACCAAAATAATAATAATATATCAGTTAAAACTAAAATCATAACACCATAAAAAAAAATTGTTTTACATATTCATATTTCATAACTGTAAAATTAATAAACATATAATTTTGATACATTCAAGATAATTTATGAAGCTCAAAGTTATTATTAGTAAGACATTCTTGTTTTAATCGATCTGAATAGTCTTTAAAAGTTCTTTAAATAAAAATATACCACTTTATTGCTAAAATGTTTATTAAGACTGATATCATAAAGAAAATAGATATAAAAAGTCATATTACCGATCTTTTGTTTGTGGCGAATTTCCAAGGGTTCAAACTTGTCTATATTTCTGCAGCTACTATGTGGGAACAATCTCTTTCTTGAGGTGTATAACTATTTGATGATGATGACTCTATTGAGGTTATTTGCTTTAGTGGACAATTTGGAAATCATTATATTAAATTTTCTTCTCTTCCTGTCAAGCATGTGGATGAAATACAGCAGTTGTTTTCCCATTTGTAAATTTTCTTGAGTTTAAAATCAGTTGTTGTAACAATTAATTGGACTTGATGATTAATATTTATCAGTAGATTAATTCATCTTCTTTGAATGCAGGTGAATGCTTTCTTCCTTCTATTAAAAAAAACATCTTATTTATCTGGTCAGTTGAAAGGTGTAGAATATTATTTTAGACACATCTTTTCTTTCCTATGTGATGTGCAGCTTCCTCCAGATGGTCCGGCAAATGGAATATACATATAATTTTTCTAGCCCGCCATTTCTTATATTTTCAACATTCAAATTTGATAGTTTAATAATCTGAATCAATCACAATAATAATCTTAATAATAATTCAAGACAGCTTTTTATATCCAATTTTTAGCTACCTTAACCAATCAGAGATAGCATCACTTGCTATTTTTGGACAAATTTGTTTTAATTAGATCTCTAATTTATTTTCAACCAAAGTATTTTTCAACTGAAAAGTTTAATCCTTTTTCCAGACACTTTTGTTTAAAAAAAAAAATAGACTCAATTCTTATTTCCTTTCTTTTGTTTTTTTTTTTTTTTTAACATCCAGGTAACACTTCAAATCTTTGAGCTTCCTTCTTTAGATCTTGATAAGACAATTTCAAAAATCAGTTCTGACTCATTATAAACTTCCAAAGTGAAAAACAATTATTTACAAAAAAAAAAATTGCTACAAAGATTGATATCTGATCAAACAGATTTCCTCTTTTAACAAACAATTGTACAAAAAAAAATAATTTAACAGATTTAATACTTCCTTTTCTTTCAATATTTAGGAAATGTAAAATTTTGTATGTAATGTACACACATCCTTCATTCTTTCAAATCATTCATAAACTAACCTTAAATACTATAATTGCTAGCTTAGTAATTATAACCCAATTATTTAATTAAATCTGTAACTTTTAAATCCCAATTATAATTAAAGAAAAGCAAAATAAAAGTATAGAATAAAATATTAGAATTGATCAAGCATAGGTTAGTTTTAAAGAAAGTTAAAATGTTGAATATTTGAAATATAAAACAAATAAATAATTTACACATACATTGCCTATATGTATGCATTATAACTTTGCTTTTTAACAGAAAATTTAAATATTAAATAGTTTAAATGTGTGTATTACCTTTCTATCAACACACAAACAAGTAAAGCATGTAATTGTTGACCCATTCTTTCTCTGTTTAAAGCTTTTAGAACTGGACCTTGTAGGGTTTAAACTTGGATGCCCTACAACTTCCTTTATGGTTATATAAAATTGTGATGATGATTTTTGGTTTACCTTTTCTACATGCACATTACTATAAATTTGGCTAGTGACCAAATTGTAATGGCACAATATATATATATATATATATATATATATATATATTCCATGTACATATTTGAAAAATTAAATTTTAATATATATATATATATATATATATATATATTAAAATTTAATTTTTCAAACCTTTTAATTTCACATTTATTATATAGTCATGGTGACTTTGCATTTTTGTTGTAATTTTGATATTTTCAATAATTGATTTGTTTATTTTCAAGTTCTATTACTTGGTCATACACTAAAGAATTTAAATTATTACAAATATTGACACTTATTTTGTTTATAAACTATAATAAAAAATGAAGAAGTTATTTGGATGAAATTATTATTAACTTATAACTTAAATTCTAAAGAATAATAATCCAATATAAATGCTTCAGATTTGTTAACTTCAAAAAATAGTTCAGTATTTACTAAATAGTGGATGCAATATAACAGTCTTTAATAATATTCCTTTTTTTATTGAAAGAATAATACATTGTCATGACTATAGTGATTACTTTGATATTAGATGATAAATATTTTACTGCTTTATAAAGCATTGGCTGTTTTTCTGCAAATTTAATTTTTTTTTTTTTGAATTTCAACAAGAAATTCTTTACAACCCTCTTTGCAAATGCAATCTCTGCTAAAATAGGGAAACAATAATTTATAGATATTTATCCAAAGTGCATAGACTATTTTATTTATTATAAAAAGGTTAACTTTTATTACAGATAAAAATTAAAAATGGAAGCTTAAATTATTTGTTTAAGCTTCCATTTTTAATTTTTAATTATTTGTTTCAAAGATTTTATATATACATTGTACCTGTCAAAACATGTTTATCCATTTAACATGAGCTGGAACTCACAAAATGTACTTCAAACCCAGCCAGTCCAAGATTTAAGTCAGGGAATAACCTGAATTTGAGCCCAATCTTTAAGGCCCAGATCAAACACCTAATGGATAACATAACAATGATGGCACATGAGAATTAATTCTTAAGTCCGTTCCACTAGCAGAATGAAGAAGACAATGAGACATCTATTAACTATGACTTAACTGAAATATGTATATGCATGGCTGTATGTTTGGAAGTGGAGAAAAAGCAATTCAAACTACTCAAACAAGTTAGACAATAAAAATAGTTTAATATGATAACAATTTATTATATACATTATGAATTAATTGCATACATTAGTATGTGCATGAATGAACAAGTGGTCTACCAAACAGTAGATAATTATATATCACACTATTATTCCTTATATGCTCCTTTATTAATTAAATGACACATACTATAAATAAACACACATCTTTGGTGGGTCCAATATTAAGTTGCCAATCAATTATTAAAAATATTTTCATAAAATTGCTATTAATGCTTTGGTTTACATTATAAAACATGGTGACTAACATATTATTTTGGGGAGCACTCTGAGATTCATTACAGATATAATATAAACTATTTTCATTATGATCATGAAAATAAAAAAAATACATTTGGAAACTTATATTTGATTATATGACAAAATATTTAATGAAAATTCTTTTAATTAGTGCTGGTGAGAAGAATGCTTTATTTCCCCCTAGGCAAATACTCTTAAATACATAAATAACAAATTACAATGGTAGGATTGGATAATAAGATTGAAATAACATTATAAATTAATAAAGTTAATAATATTCGGCAATTATATATATATATATATATATATATATATATATATATATATATATATATATATATATATTGAGCAGAGTGGAACTTTAATATTATTACAGTACTAAAATTATGTCATAAGCAAAATAAATAATAATATGAAGTT
Source organism: Epiperipatus broadwayi (assembly GCA_028023455.1). Taxonomy (NCBI): domain Eukaryota; kingdom Metazoa; phylum Onychophora; class Udeonychophora; order Euonychophora; family Peripatidae; genus Epiperipatus; species Epiperipatus broadwayi. The sequence goes on along the minus strand of JAQFVV010000666.1, from coordinate 235,534 downwards.
TGGTGGTACTGACATAATGGCAAAGAACTAAGAGGTAAAGGTTGTGCTTCTGGATGAAAACAAAGTCTAAGACCTACTTTCTAGGGCACTGCTTAGAGAAGTGTGATTAGGCATGGCATGGCTCAGGGCTTACTGGAGTAATCAACATGAGAGACCTTTTATATGAAAGTTTGGTTCTGAGAAGCTCAACTATCAACAGGACAGATTATGAAGAAAATCTATGGGTTATAACTTGACACAACCCCCAATTAGAAACTTAGAAGCACATAATATATATATATATATATATATATATATATATATATATGTATATATATATATATATATATATGTATATCTTTGTGAATATATATATATATATATATATATATATATATATATATTCACAAAGATATGCCGAATGTCAGTAACACAGTATGGAAAGATGTCATTAATGACATTGAATATGATTTACTGCTTTAAAATGAATGACCCTTATTTGAATGCCATAATTTTTATAAATAATATGCTATGCCATTAGAATATATATGGAGAGATTTAAATTGAATTCAATAAAATATACATTAAGATTTGAACCCTCCTACTTTTCTGCTATATTAAAACTGATTCAATCACACCTTCATGGATTTTATAATAACTGGAAAATTTAAGTATTTGAAATTTTAAGAGTATGAAAAAATAAAATAACTAGCAGGTATATATAGAAAACAATTAATAAGTCACTCTTTCAAAATTGAATAAATAATATTTTAAATGAATTCAGGGTGATAATTAGCTTGAGTTATGGATTTAGAATTGCTTATTCTATTTGGAGTTGAACAAATAATAAATTTTATACTAAAACATAAACAAAATGTTGACTCGTAAAAACAATCTGGCGATCATATTAATAAATAATGTATTATGTTTTACGGGGACATTAATAACCTTAATTCATGAAGGTATACTTAAAAAGAAGAAAGAAAAGATTTTAGAAATTTAACTTATCAGATTGCTTGAGATTGGCATATTAATAATAACTAAAATAGACATATAAAAGTAAGTAATAAATACATATAAATAAATGACCACACCAAAGTTAAAGAAAGCTAGAGCATATGATAAAGAAAATTAAATATATAGAAATCATTTAAGAACATATTGCATTTTACATATTAATTAAAAAGAGATATCAATACATTAGGAGAAATCTTGATAGCAGGATTTGAGATTAGTTAGGCTAGATTTATTTTCAAATAGTAGCATAACAGTCACCTTACACACATTTAATAAAAGTTTATTTTCAACATACAGCTCAGGTATAGTAATTGAGGATCAAAGTGAGTTATTGGTGACAGCAAGCTTCTATTTACTATTCCAGAGTTTCTTCTTTAGGCTTTTTCTTCATTTCAGTCCAGCAGTTAGATGATACATTAGTGGAAAAATTAACCCACCAAGGTTGGGAAAGGTATTCTACTAGATCAGCAGCATGGGTTATAACAGCACAGTTCTCTCAATAGTAGCTCCTCTGTTGATTTAAAATCAGGTCATTTTATATACTGCTCAGGTATTTCTGAAATGCTTTTAATTTCTTAATTCTAGCTCTAAATCTATTCTTTGATCTAAAAAAATACTTTTTCTTTTCCTATTGTTTTTGAAGATGCAATTATAAGATAATGTCCTAAAATAAATTCAAATCTATTTCCAGATTAGAAATAGATTTTATAAAAATGTTTATAACAAAAGTACAATTGTTAATCTTAATCCCCATTTTATTTTAAGTAAAAACTTTAATTAAAAATTTCTTCCCTATATTAAAATATTATATTTCCAACCTTTTAATTATTTTTGGATAATTAATGGTTGCATCTTACATCTTGGATTTTATAAAATATACACTTTAATAGGAAAAACAATTTAAAAAGAAAAAGTTTTAAAATGACATATAATAAAATATATTTTTTAAAAAATCAATATTTTGTTAGTATTTTTGTTAGTATATTGTAATGGACCGATGACCCACCATCAACCATTTACTTAAATCCATTCCACAGTATATACTGAAACAATAATCTGGCTGTCCATGGAAAATTGGAAAGATCCTGCAACACTATAGCCAAAATAGATGTTTTACTACCATTCAACCTGTGTTCATTTGGTAATACATACAGAATCCACCAAAATTTCATGTTAATCCATTAGATTCCCAGAATTCAAACCCAGTCATAATATGAGTAGAGACTCTGTTCAGGTATAATTTATAAATATATATCTAGCCAATGTGAGCAATGACTTGACATTATGGGTCATACATTATGCTTATTAAGTACCTATTACCTATATGTTTCCATATGTATGATCAATTTAAATTAATAAATTTATTTTAACTTAATATAACACATTTAAATATAAATATACACTTTTAAAACACCATAAATATGATTCCTACCACTTCCACATAATCTCATCCAAATAATAATAAAAAATATATAAATACATAAAATAATAATATCATCAACTATATGTCATTCTCGGTATGCATTGGCATCTGCCTTTTATGCCGTCATATAAAAAGATATAATTTACAGTCATCAATACTATTTAAATAAATGACATTGTTTTCATCCCTTTCATTTTTTTAAATTCAAAATAAATAAATAAATATGATATCATATTAATATACAATTTATTATTTTGTAAATATAGTTGAATTAATGGGTTTGTTTGTGAGTATTATGAGTTATGAGAACTAGAATTCCCATCGATTGGTTAAATTAATTATATGTACTTATCAGTAATGGTTAGTATGCCACTTTTTAGTAAGTAGTTAATATGGATTTGATTAATAATTAACTTTGTTACTAAATGTTATGTCTTTAATGGGTCAAAGAGTAAGTCTTACCTTCCTATATACTCTTTTCATCATAGTCCAGTCTTTCTTTCTCTTCTAATAGAACCATTTATGTTTTTATTTTATTTCAAAAATACACTTTACATCATGAAAGGCATATATTTAAATTCTATCAGTAAAAAAATAAAGGAGAGAAAACCTTACAAAATTTATAACGTCAGTGTGTCAACCACAACAAACAAACTGTTACATATCAACATAAATTTATGAGTGATTCTGTAAACATCTTGATAAACATGAATATCTTCTTTTGAATGGAAAGAAAAATAATAAATTGGAAATTTTCAGCATCTCTTATACTTGCTTCATTTTTCAAATTAGTGCCTTCAACGATTTATCCATCTCCCACAAGCTGACCAAGTAGTTTGGATAATCCTTGATTTGGTAACTTTTGCAATTGATCTATAAAACTTCACATAATATTTGGTAGCCATTGTATATTTATATATGTGATGGTGGAAATTCACACCTATAAATCATGTTCATTACCCTCTTCAAAAACCATCTGAGTTGCCTTGACCTTTCACAACAATTTTCTTTTAGCACAGTTGCATCATTCTTACACTAGTATATATATATATATATATTTCTTATATCAGCAGTGAGCACGTTATAGCTATATAATAAACAAAACATGATTACAGTCATTTCCCCCTTTTTTTTGATAATAAACATTATTAAGTCTAATTTTTCAACAGTCCTAGAATTATCAAATGCTTGATTACGTGAATAAATATCTTTTCACATGTTTTATAATGAATAGTTCAATAAACTTATAAATAAAAAAAAATCTTGGTGCATATTATGCTTCAATCAATAGATTATAATTTATTTATTTATTTAATTTCCATAGTTCATGTAAAATTTCAATTCCAATGGAAGCGTAGTAATATTCCTCCACTTCAGCTTTATTTATTTTTCCTACATGTATATATCAAATTAAACAACTTACAGTTTTATGCATCCTTGCATGTCCAGTTATTCTTTCTTTAAAATGTTGAGAAATGTTTTTTACCAAAATATAATTTTGCAAATTATCTGACTTGCTATCATTAACGAATAAAGAAAAAAGAATCTCGCGTACAACTTTTCCTATACATGTTTTTAATTTTTCCAGCCATTAGAGAAAAAAATAGTTGTAATTGTTGTCATGGTTACTGCATACATTCTATCAGGTTTTCTCTCCCCTTCACATTACTTTTTTTTTCTTTTTTTACAAAACTTTCTCAATTGTTTGAACAATATTGTTTTGTCAAAGGTTATTTTAGAAATATTAATCAAATGAAATTTAGTAACAAATTTATGATTTTGTTTCAAGCATTTCCAGTTCATTAAACTACAATATAATTTTATTCATACCATTATATATCATCAACCTAAAGTGTTCAATAGATGTATTAGCTTTTATAGATCAACACATCCGCACATATATATTTACGTTAAATGCATTCAATGGTAAGGATAGAGATGAGACCTATAGCGATCCCTACAATATATATATATTTGAGCCACACCTATCTACTTTAATAAAAAGAAAGGATAATAATTAAAAAATATTTATAAGTTAAATGTTATAACTTTTAGGCACACATCTTAATTATATATATATATATATGTGTGTGTGTGTGTGTGTGAAAAGGGGCGGGATGAGATATAGGGTTTGAATACAGATTTGTAGATTGAACCATGAAGCTCAATCTTAAGTTAAGATTGACTGCTTCAATATATATATATCTTTTAATTTTAAGAGAGGTTATAGAAAAATTATATTATTTTCTATATTAATTATTATTTAATCAACAACCCAGATAAATATTTAAATATTTAAATATAAAGAATTTTATAATTTGCAAATAGTTTAATGGTCTAAGTATTTGTATTTGGAAAAGCTATATATAAGAATTAGTTCTAATAATATTATATTGGCTATATCATTTACTTAATTTATATATTGTAATCACATTCATATCGGCTTTTTTTCCAAACCAAATTGTGCAAACGCTTTTTACGAGTGTTAAATAATAAATGAATAACACTCGTAAAAAGCGTTTGCACAATTTGGTTTGGAAAAAAAGCCGATATGAATGTGATTACAATTGTATACAGACGCTATAAAAAATAAATGCTGATTTAATTTATATATTGTAACTGTACAGAATGTGAGAATGAGAGAGACTTTGTCACACTCTACAGTTTTGGGTATGTTGAATTGTGACTAATGACATATATGGAAAGATTTTCTCTAAATGCACCATGGATTTTGGAGCCAAATTGTAACTATATATGACTGGGGTCTTTAAATGATAGTATATATATATATATATATATATATATATATATATATATATATATATATATATATATATATATATATATATATATATATATATATATATATATATATATATATATATATATATATAAATTATTATTTTTTGGCTTAAAGTGTGTGTTATTTTCCATTACATACCAATATTTTGATATTTTGATGAACTAGCATCCACCATTGTCTTGGTTAACTTTTGAAAGAAAAATTTTTATATCTCAAACAGTAATGTGACTGAGTGTGGGATGAGAAATGAGATTCAACTGTACTTCAAGTTGAATCTCATTTCTCATCTCACACTCCGGTATGTTACTCTTTGAGATCTAATGATTTTTCTTTCAAAAGTTAAGCTTTACAATGGCGGATGCATACTTTAAGTTGAATATCATTTCTAATCTCACACTCATTCACGTTGCTGTTTGTGATCTAATGATTTTCCTGTCAAAAGTTAACCTTGATAAAAGTGGATGCTAGTTTGTCGAAATATTGGTATATAATGGAAAATAACACATGATTAAATACAAAAAATAATATTTATCTATACCATACAACCATGAATACATTAAATTATATGTATATATTCCCTTATTGAAATAGTTATCTGCACATAAATTATACTTTTGTTAAATGTAAGTATATTTATATACCTGGAGACTAGATATAATATAGAAGAATTGAACACAGACTTTTAACTCCCTCAGTTATCCCTTTATCTCACGAAACTGATATACATGAACACACATATGTGAAAAAGATGACATTTAAATTAAATAATAAGTTAATAGAGAACAAAAAACATTTTCTGTTATATCTCAAACTTTAATGGTAAGTAATATGGAAATGTGTTAGACTTTCAAATGATATCCCACAATTATACAAACCAAACTCCTAATAACAATGAAAATAATATATCCAATTTTTATTATCTCTATATTTTAATTACTTCCCGTCAACTTTTAACATTAAAATTCACTTACCAGACTTGATCACTTACTAAATATAAAAATGAAACAAAAATAATATTTTTAAAAAAAATCTAAACTATATTTCCAAACTAACTAAATAGAAAGAATTTATTTAACATCTTAATTCATTAATGTTAAATAATATAGATGTTTATTACTGTTTGTACAAATGTATCATTTCAATATTCTCAAGGTAAAATAATTATATTATCAAGACGAAGTATTGCACTATAACCTAAATGGGAAGATAAATGATGTGATACCAAAATAAAAATACACAAAGTTACTTTAAATAAAAAAGTTGGTTCATCTTTTATTTATGATATGTATTTCTATCTTTCTTTCTCTTTTTAGAGTGACAACAATAACATAAAATAACAAATGAAGAACATCTATCCATTTCCCAGGTTTCTCAACTGATTTCTATGAAAATCAGGTTGAGTGACATTTGACATTGATATATTTGTTTAAATCATGGTTATTTTCAAATGAAGTTAATTTATGTTATTAAGGCATAATTATAATACTTTCTAATATCCAAATAGTTTGAGATCAGATATTTGGTTTTTGGATAGAATTACATTAACTTTTCAATTTTAAAAAATGAATTCTCTTCAGATTATACTGAATATATTTGTGTTCCTCTGAACTACATTCCCCTTTCTGGGATACTGGACTATGAATAATCTTTTAACAGTAATTTATTAATATAGATTTTTGTGTATATTAGTAAAATAGATTTTTTTAGTTACATTAACTAACAGAAATTTTGAAATAAAATGAAAATTGAAACAGAAAACTACACATTTTTTAATCAAATAAATTATATATATATATATATATATATATATATATATATATAATTTATAGGTTACAATATATATATATATATATATATATATATTGTAACCTTGTCTTACAGATCTTCATTACGCTTTTTTCTACCCCACTTTCTCTTTTCTATCATCTACTATACTAGCTCAATACTAAACAATGAAGTATAACAACAATAAAGTATGTTTCTTTATAGGGTTTGAAACTTGCTAAACATCTAAACATAATATAGACTTTAGGGATGATTACAACAGAGAGATTTTAACATTGAGAAGTATATAAAATATACTCCACAGTGGCATTGCTATTATGAAACTTCTTATATTACCATCCTATTATAATCATTAGGAAAATCCCCACAACAAACAATAACTAACATACTATTTCATTTAAATAATGAATTAAATGCCCTTCTCTAATTTAAGAATCTTAAATTAAAAACATTAATTTAACATAATTAATGCTATCCTATGGATATCTCAGGGATCATAAGTATTCTATTCAAAAATATAATTTAACCATTAGATTTATAATTAAATAATTGAATCACAAGAGGGATTTTACTGGGATCCAATCATTTAAATAAAAACACACTTACTATTACAAACTGTGATTAATCTCCTATTAGATTAGCTAATCCAACTATAATAATAATAGTGAGATATAGAAATTAACACTCATTATCTACTCATTACCTTCATTTAAATAATCCAATTTATTTTCTGAAGATTTATTCTCCTATCTATCTTAACCACAATCCCTACAGAATACTCATTTTATCATAATCAAGACCTTTATTATATAATTATTATCTACAAAAGCTAACTTAACTAACTACTCTTCCCAATTATTTATCACTCATCCCAATTACTAACCTTAAAATATATTTGGTTAGTAATTTGTACTCTTAAAATAATATAATACTTTAAATTTATGATATAGAATATATTTTAATTTAAATTGCAGAATTAGAATGTGACTCTCAAACATACGACTGATTTTTATTATATGATCTCCGTTTTGTAATACTTAATAGTATTCTTTTACATGGCTCTTCAAGATTATTTTATATGAATATGAAGAACTATAAACTTTCTTTGATATAGTTATAATTAAAAAGCAATTAATAGTTAATGTATTAATTATAAACTCTTAAACATAACTCCTCAAATGAGGCATGTAATCAAAATATGATATGTGTAATTTTATGTGGATAATGTGCTTTATTAATATGACCTTGTGATGGAAATAACTCTAAAAACACAATGAAATTATTACTACAATGTTTAAAATCAAAAATATTCATTTATTTACAATAATAATAATAAACAATAAATACATATGCACATTAAATAACATAATTCACTAACAATAAAATGAAGCATTGAACTATTTACATATTTACAAGAAATTAATTACATTCTTTACAAAAAAACATAATGGTTATTATATACAATCAACCTTTCCCATAGTTAATATCTAGTTTTTTTCTTAAAATTATAAGTTTATTATTTTCATGATCATGTATGCTTTTATACTAATTTGATATATTTGCATCATTCATGAGGTATCTGGTGATTATCTTCACAGTTCTTTTTCTGTATTACCTGATATTTTATAATTCTTGATATTATAAGAAAATTGTACCCTTTAAATTATATTTCATATTCCAAATTTGGCATAAAACCTTGAACTATAATTTAATCAACAAAATTATTTCTGCTGTGGTAATAAAAAATATAAAACATTATAGTGCAATTAAAATGGATAATAAAGCTAAGAACTTTTTTCCATATAATGCACTTCATTTATGCCTTCATTATCTCTCTCACTTATCTTTTATATTGGTCTTTGATCTCAGTTATTTTTACTCATCTAGTGATTCACTCAAAATTTATAGAAATATAAAATATTTATTCTGTACATTGTTTAACCTTCAAGCAAATTTGTGAAGACTTAAGAGGAATTATAAAATCATTTAAATATTTAATCCACTCTTGATACCTCCCACATTATTATTTATTTTAAAACTTGGTAGATAAGAAAATTATTTTATTATCCTCATAAAAGAATGGATGTTTCTTTTAAATATGATGTGTCATATTTTGGAAGGCAATCATTTTCTTAATGACATTACACCCATTTTACCATGTTTTTATCCTTAAACACTTACAGTATGTACTACCCCAATTTCTTTGCAGAAAACCCTGACATATTTTTCTAACAACTATATGGTTATCACAAAGATTACTCTCATTTAACTATTTATCAGTTCTTCACGATGATATTTTATCCTATCCTGGAATTTTAACTCATCTGTCTTGATTGTGCATTTGGCATCTATTATTCTACTATTTCTAGACTAACAATATAATATAATCTTCCCATGAAATATTTTTCTATCCATATCTATGATCATATTACACAACAAATAATATATTTCTATTATTACTATCAATAGTATATATATATATATATATATATATATATATATATATATATATATATATATATATATATATATATATATATATATATATATTGTGTCAAGGCCAATTTGGCACATGTATATAAAATAATTTTGTCTAAAAAAATTATTAAAATAAAAAAAAAATCTTTCATAAAAGAGTTTGAAATAAAAGATTAAAAGTGGGAAGAGGGGTTTCTTAAAGTCAAACTAAAAGTGTTATAAAAGAAAGTAAAGTTTTTCTAAATTAGTATTCGTAAAAATAAGTAATTTAAAATTTAAAAAAAAAATGTAAATCTCTTTTCATTCAAGCTTATTATAATAAATTATATATGTGCATGCGAGTGTAAATAAATATATGCGTGTTAGAATAATATATATATATATATATATATATATATAATTTACATACATACATACTTATATATATATATATATATATATATATATGTATGTATGTAAATGGAAGTTAAAAAAGAAATTATATTTGGAAAACACAGTGATGGCTATTAAGGTAAATAAAGATTTAAAAAAACCACACCAGCAGTGGGCTACTAATTAAAGATATAAAAAAACAATACGTTTATGAAAGCTACTACTAATTAAACAATCAATCAAAAACACATTATCATAGGATTAATTACTAAATGAATTTCAACAACACCTATTGCACCATATTGCCGGAGAATATTAAAATGAAAACAACTTGGATACATAAATAGCCCAATTTTTTTATCAGTTTTCAGTTTTTTCAGTCTAGTTTGCAGTGACAGTCTTATTTCAGTTGAGATAACAGTGCATTTCTATTATGTATCCAGAAACAAAAATGCATTGTTGAGCAGCTTTTGGAAATATATGCTCATGCTTCAGCCTTTTTAGTCCAACAAGATCATCAAAACCTGCCTGTGAAATAATGTCTGCATAACAACTCAGAAATCCTCCATCAAACGTTCAACTGTCTTCAAGAATAAAGCCAATGGATTCGCATAAAATCTCTTCAAGAAGCATCCAAATCTAACCGGTTAGGTATAATCTATCAGAAGCAGCAGAAGCAGCCAACAACTGTAATTCGTCAATCCTACCAAGTAAAGTAATTTGAACTCTTAAGCCTGCATAAAATGAACTATTGATATGCGTGTGTGTGAATTTGAGATAATTTAATGATATCACATATTATTTATGCTTTTCACCAGATATGTGTTATAATGTATTACTTTAAAAATGTGCGTGTGTTAAATTAGATTTATAAAGATGTTTAAATTTAGTCAATTAATGTTGGATAACAAATTATCTTTAAACTTAATTAATGTTAATTAAAATAAAATGTCTTCAAACTTAAACTTTATTTGTTGGTCAATTCTTTTTACCAACCTTTTTATTAATTCTATCCACCACTAATTTTGTATAATTTGTTATTGAAATTAAAATTAGACTGAGTTAGTTTTAGGGAATGTTTTGAGCATTGGATTATGAGCCTACTGCCTGAATACGTTAGTCATTACACTAGCTGGTGCCCCGGGGTTTACCCAAAACAAATAAAGTATTTGGATAGTAGGGGTTTGAATCTAGCAGCCAAGATGGGCCATTGTTGATAGTTAAAGCTATCAATAAGATCTCTCATTTTGCTCAAACATGCCAGTTCATCCACGTAACATTTATAAGATTATAAATGTATTAGGAAGGAGTTTGAAACCAGCCAAAACTTATATATACTTATAAGTAAGTGGTTTCTGTGGTTCGACCCGGTACAATATATATATACAACAAATGAGACCATGATATTGTCTTACATTAACATTCATAATTTCTTGCTCTCATAAATACATTACATTTTACAATATTTTTATTATTATTTTCAGAGAATCTTATAAAATTTTTACTTATTATCACTAGTTCCTTCCTTTTTATTAAACATATTTAACAATAATAAATTTGAAATACCTTTTAACATACTTTACATGCTTAATTTTCTGAAAATTTATACTGGCTAAAATATACTGTTTAAATAATATATTCCAAACACACACTTTCATATTGTAACTCACATGCACTCTCTTCCTATCTTTAAGCATTCCTTTTTTTCTAACAAAAATACATAATATAAAGGTTAAATAATATTCATTAAGGCTGTAGCCTCAAGCACATGCGTATAAAATGTGATAGTAGGGACCTGTACAGGTCTTAAACCACAAGCTTACTCTTTGGAAGAAAAGAGGGGAATACTAGATTGTATATAAATATTATTTGAATCATGACTATTACAAATACTTTGTGTTTTGATTTTATATTAAACGAGAAAATTATTAACAGTAAATTTAAAATTAAAATCCTTTTCTTTTTTTTTACCACTTCTCACATGTTTGTGTGCTTCTCCTCTTTTAATACTGCTAAAAGACATGCATAATTAAATAAAACATTAGACACACAGATGGAACTGATAGGACAAAAGTCCATAATTGGATGCATCTTTCCTTCCTAACTAGTTTGAAGTTCTATGTGCATGATCCTGGTCTTGAAAACAAATACACAACAAAAGCATTTAATAAATCTTTTTAGTAAATCTCCACATTATTTTTCCCATTGCCCACTTTAAAACAGGTTCAACTAAGACATCAATTAGTTTATTTCTGCATTTATTTTCTTCTCCAGTTACCTATTAGACTTGGAAAATTTTAAACACATATCTGATAAATTCATTCTTATCTCTGGCTTGTAGTACACCATGTTGTGACTTTCATCTCCTATTAAAAGTTACACAGACTTTTAAAGTTATCATTCACATTTTAATATTCCATTCTTAAAGTACTATAATAAAATTTCATCTTCTATTTAAACATAAAAAAATCTTAATTTAAGTTTTATCTGTTTTTTTTGTTCATTATTAAGTATAGGCGAAACATATTCTTCAAAATATTGCCATTATTTCTTAAGTATTCACTGTTTAATTCAAATGAAGGTTAGCTTTTCTTGCATTCATCACTTGTGACCACTTAGTTATTTTTAATGTTGTATAAAATATTTTTATCAGCTTTAAAAATTTATTTCTAGAAATTTTTTATCTGTTTTTCACATTTAATCTATGATTAATAAAACACTTAATTTAACAAAGATAAATGAAGGCTTTCTTGGGTGGATGCAGTTAAATTTTTCTTTAATGCAATGTAGTTGTCTTTCCTTTCTTACAGTTATCTCAGGCAAAATTAAAATAACAACTTTGATTTTTTTAAAACTTCTTTGGATATTATCTTGGCTATAATTGGACAATCAAGATTGGCACGCTCTTGTAATGAAGATTAGTTTAGCTTACTCCATGGTGTTAATAATTACTTGACAATATTTTATAACTCTTAGACTACTTGTTAAAGATGATTTTTATTGCTTAAGACTTTTAATATTTTTAACTTTTTAATTTTTTTTTTACAGAGAAACAAATTGAGACTGCTATCTGCTCTTTATTTTTCTTGAATCTCCATCTCCATCATCTGCTGTGAAATTTTTTTTAAAAAAATCCCAGGATAATGTGGTCAGAAAACTACTTACTAAACTCTCATTGATCAATATTCCCAAATCAACTTGAACAACTTTTAAATAGAAGATTTTTCTGTTTCTATTTAAAGTAATTAAAATCAATAAATATTGCACAAACAAAATTAATTTAAATCATTTCTTTAAGACTAAAATTTTCATTCTCATTATATTTTAATATATGATATTATTAATTGAATTTAATATAATGTTTACTAATAAATATTTATACGTACAATATATTATTATTATTAGGATAATTAAAAAAAAATTGTAATCAATAATTGCTCCTTCTTTCATAAACTACAATTTTAGATCTTTAGCTTTTAAAAGAAAATTGTATTAAAAATAATTTAAAGTCAAATTTATAAATGATGAAGTACATATTCTCTAAGCAATCTTTAAGTAATTAAATGTTTATTTAAATACCTTAAATAAAGATAAACTAAATATGTGTGTTATTGAAGTTACAATTAATGTGACCAATAAAAAATGATATGTGACATAATCTTATAAACAGCTAAGTTAATTAATAAATAAATTCAAATTTTATTTACATTAATAAAAAAGAGAAAAAATGTAAATAATGGTTATTTACGAATGAGACCTTCAATGCAGAGAAAAACTTGTGATCATGTCAAATAAATTCTGAAATGTTATCCGATCTCATGTAATAGTAAAATTTGCATTCGTAAGGGAACATTGTTTGGGGATTCAAGATTTCCATTAACCACTGCTGTGTTTTCTTTGTGATAATTTTACACACTCAGTTATTATTGACAAGATTTCATTCTAACAATATCTTTAGGGCTGTCTATTGTATTTCTTAATTATATTTTACTCCATTTGTATTTGTAGTTTTGATTCAATGATTTATTTTGATGATTGGAAGGTCTATAAAAGTGCTGAATTATGAAGTACCAATTACAATCATTTTCAGGTGAACCACAAATACAATCGCATGTTAAGTAAGTGCGCATTTTGGGCAAAAAAATACTTTTACTCTCCATTTTGGGGAAAAAAATTATTCACTTAAAATAAAATAGAACTGATATATTGATTGTTTCATCACAACAATTCATGTTATATATTACACAATAATTACCATATGTGTATATTTTACAATTTTTTGCTAAGATTTTAGACTACTTTTGTAATTTAGTGATTGTTTTGTCTGTATTTAAAGTAGCTTTTGGGAATTGCATATTTGGCTTGTCATATTTTGCATGTATGGCAAATCAATATGTTTACTGTTGTTAAAAATATACTTTTCAAGATCAATAATTTTGGTGAAATTCATATTTTTAGTATTGTTAAAAATTAATAATCAACATCATAATTTAATTTTTTTGTTTCAAAGTTGTATTTTTAGTATTGTTAAAAATGTACGATCATGTGTTAAGTAGATGTGCAGTGGGGGGGGATGTTTACTTTAAGTCTCCATTTTGGAACAAAAGATTTAATCAACGTAAAATAAAGTACAACAGATAAATTGGATCGTTTCATTGTGACAATTCCTGTTATATATTACACAGTATGTACTGTATGTTTATGGTTTATTGTTCTTTGATAATATTTTAGATTGTTTTTGTAATTTAGTGATTGTTTTGCCTGAACTTAAAGTAACTTTTGGGAATTGCATAATTTCTTGGATATTTTACATATTTTTGTATGACAAATCAATATTTTTACTGTTGCTAAAATTGTACTTTTTAAGATTAAATTTTTTGGAGAAATTCATATTTTTAGTATTGTTAGAAATTAATATTCTGCATAATATTTTTATATATTATATGGTAAATACCATTTATGTATATTTAAGGGTTTTTTGGGTAATTTTAGAGTATTTTTGTAATTTAGTAATTGTTTCAGTATTATATCTGCAACACATGTTAGACCTGCAGCACCTTTTCATATATGCCCATAGTGAAACTGCTGATAACTTTGTAAATCTTGTGAAAAAATCATGTTTACATGGTGCATTATGATGAATTTATCATTTTAAGTTTGTAGCAGATACAAGTGTACAAATTATTTTGGTCAAATCAAATTATTAGAAAGTTGCCAAAAATTGATACAAATGTGAAAAGGTGCTGCAGATCTAATATGTAAGTACCCAAATAATGGTATTAATTTAGAATAAGATTGGTTATATTTATTATTTCCTGCTTCTCAAAAGCAACATTAAATAATTCCAATATTTTTTCATATGGAGACAGCATTCCTTGGTAAGTTTATCATATCTACTCTATTTACTTTTACATAAATAATATCAAAGGTTATATATACATTATTAAGCCTAAACTTGCTTATTATGGGAAAAAGTTCTCAAATAAATAATGAATATGTTTTTTTCAGGTGGGTGATTTAAATAATTTAACTTAACTCTTCTAAATATTATTTACTCTGACTGAACCATAAATATCTTTCTGCAAATTTTAGTCTTCAAAATGCTATGGTAGCAATTCAATGTGCTACTTCTGATTTATCCAGTGGCATAAATACAAATGTATATAGACTTAAGAGCATGCTAAAAATTTAAACAAGCTTTTTTTTATTATGATAAATGCTACTACAAAAGAAGGCATTCAAATCATCTTTATCTTAGATTGTCCCCATCTCCAGACTGGTTTCGACCTATGGGTCTCTTCAGTGAAGAGTTGGGACAGTAGATTAAAAAAAACAACTCAAGCTAAGCATTTATCTAAAAAGTAATTCTCAAAAAGATCTGAAACCTTTAGACATCTGCATGTCTTTAAAGTCAGCTCTCCAACTGAAAAAAGGGCCTGAACTTAATTCAGATACTTCCTATATTAATAGACTTAGCCATTTTTTTAGCCAAAGCCCCAACAACAAAATAATAATAGTAATAATAAAAAAGTCAGATGTCACATGACTTATATATAGCTTGCATTTACCAATATGCAAACTTAAGAGCATGCTAAAACTCTAAACAAGCTTTTTTTATTATGATAAATGCTGCTGTCCCAACTCCTCACTGACCCATAGGTCGAAACCAGTCTGGGAATGGAGGCAATCTAAGATAAAGATGACTTGAATGCCTTCTCTTGTAGTAGCATTTATCATAATAAAAAAAAGAAACTTGTTTAGAGTTTTAGCATGCTCTTAAGTTTACATATTGGTAAATGCAAGCTATATATAAGTCATGTGACATCTCACTTTTTATTATTACTATATATATATATATATATGCCATTACATTATTTTAAAATTAAAATAAAGGAAAAAATAAGACTTAAATAAAAATTGATTTATTAAAAACATAAAAACGGAAAATTGAAATACTTATTTAACATATATATTATCGCACTTTGTAGAAAAAAAATAAAGATCTAAAGATACATTAATATTTTTGTTTTAAGTAATATAAAAGAAAATAGAAACAAATGTCAATTAGTGAAAAGAAATTATTGAAATATAATTGAATGTAAAGCAAACTAGATCTTGGGGAACTTAAATAATTGAAAGGTCAGATAAGAGATATATAAAAACATTGATCAATGCAAGCACCAAGCCATGCATGGTCCAGGAAGGAAAACATCCAGACCTTAGGATCAGTGGCATCATGTTCAATCAATCCATATGATTTATGATAAGGAAGGCCTAATACTATAAAAAGAAAAATAATTGATTGTTGTTTTAATCTAATTGTTAATCTTGCAGTTGTATTGCAGACTCCATGATGTAAGGGTCTTGCAATAAAATTAGTTTCCATTGCATGCACCAGCTGAGGCCTCCTGATCACAGCTTCCTGACCCAAGTATGGTCAAGCAGTGATGTCATCTCCAAAAAGAACAATCTATACAGAATGAAAGACTTAGGATGGACTTCCATACACCTGTCACAAACAGGAGGATTCATAAAGATTTACTTTGGGAAGTATGAACTTTTATCAATATGACTTTATAGATTGGTCTTTTAAACAAATTTTCAATTAGTAACCTAAAGTATGAACTCTTATCTGACTTAAAGAATTCTAAATCCCTTATTATTTTTTATGTATATGTTTGCTGATCATTTTCATTTTTCTTTTATTTATTTTATCTGTTAACTAAAATATTAAATTAAAAGTTGGGTGTAGATGGCTGCATAGATTTGTTAATGTTTATGTTAGGTTTAGGGGGTTTAATTTCAGACTATTTGTTTCACAATTGAGTCGATGCTGGTAGAGGGATATATGGGTGTTTATATCAATGTAATGTAAAGCATTTTAGCATACAGAGCTACATGTCCAACTGAATGCATGGCCCCAAAGATGTTGCCATATCATTGCAATGGACACGGACATATTTCCTGTGACATTGATCGGCTTTTGCTTTAAGGATGGGGACTATAAGATGGCAAGGACTGCTCTCCCTCCATATGCAACATTTTTTTTAATGTTTTTTATATATAATTCCTTTGCCAGACAGACACACATTCCTGTACTGGATGAGAAACATTTCTTTTATATAATATCATACTGCAGATTCACATTCCTGTCAGCATGGTTTTATGCTAACATCTTCATATTACATTGGTTACATCTGTATATCAGGAAGTGAACATTAGTTTAGCTATGAACTTTTAGCCTAAGATTAGATGTTTTGAAAAGTTTTGTGTAATCTATATAGCTTATCCATGATCAACATTCTAAAACAAAATTATATAAACTGTCCATCTGTGTGGATTTTAACAAAAGTAGAAAATAATAATAAGAAATTAAAGAAATATTAATTTATTTTTCAAGTTTAAATTTATATAGGTGTGTCAATAAATGTTTTTGTGTGTTATTACTAGCAGTGGCTTGTTTTATTTTTTAATATTAAAAATATATATTAAGAATTTACATCATAAATCTCTGCTTCTCCAAGAACTAGTGGCAAGGGCTAACAGTTTATAAAAGTTAGATTTTTCCCAATGTGTATCTGTCTACATTGTAAATATTCTAGTTTCAAATGGCCTAGTGTCACCCTGTATGGCAGATAGTAAAGAATAAATAATTCCCCGACCGTTGTAATATATATATATATATATATATATATATATATATATATATATATATATATATATATATATATATATATACTATATATATATATTTCTTGATATATATAGTGCCCCTCTGAATGGGCACAAGAAACCAACTTTAACTAAATTATATTGTATCAATGGGGAATGGCTGCATTTGACTAAAAAAATGAAATATCACTAAAATTTAAAATTTTTTTTGATTAGTGCTGTAAAACCTTATGTGAAATTTGATTACAAATGTTAGTTGAGAATCTTATAAGCATTTAGTAATTATTATGGTAGTTGAGGAAATATTTAATGGTAGAAAGGGGAATGGATTGTTACTAGAATGATTGATATGTAAATTAAGTTAATGTAAAGTTGTTTTATTTATCTGTAAAATGGTGGTTGATATTTGTTTAGATGGTTTTCTGATTTATTTATTCTTTGGCACACCCATCCATGTATATATATTATAGTCAGTGAAATATGTTTAACCCATAGCCATATCAGTTATATTTTAGTCAGGATAATTTATTATTTATATAGCAGCATATGTGTATGCATGTATGTCTGTGTCATCTTCTCATTTCATTTTCGTATTTAATCACAGTAAAAAAATATTACATTTACAATAAAACATTTAAATTACAGTCAATATCTTTGATAATTTTGCAAGAATATTTTTTGAGTGATTAATGGATATCTGGATCAATGAATCATTTGACAAACTAAATTGTATTATTAACCACTATATTTCTTAACTAATTAATATTTATTTATTTCAAAAGTGTAAAAAGTTATTTTTTTTCTGTTTGTTTGATTAGTTTGATTTAATTTAAAGTATCAAAATAATTTTTTTCTCAAGAAAAAATTTCTTGAATATTTATCACTTAATTAACTGAGAGCAAAGGGTGGAGCTGACCTTTGGAAGATAGAGTGACCTCTTGATTGATGGAAGAGATATGTATTTAAGTGATAGTCAGTAAGAAAAATTAGTCATTATTCACTATTCGTTTATCTGATTAATATTTAACATTCATTGTGGGGATCATTCTGCTTCTGCCACTTTTTCTACTCATCCAGAAATAAAGTCAGTTTAAACTCTAAAGTGAAAACTTTTAAACATTATTATTTTATAAAAGAAATTATAGAAATTTCAGCTACCAGACAGCTTTAAGGAAAATGTCAGGCTAAATATTTAAACAAGGTATATTTTCACCGTCTTCACTCAATTAAGTTTTGAATTAACCCTATCTTTTTTTTAAATGTATTTATATGATGATAAATTTAATCTACTTTGTCTGCTTATATGTATCATTATTAAAAAGAAAATGAAAGTGCATGAACTTTATAATCCTTTAATAAAATTGTGTGAACTTTATAATATCTCGAGGAAATCTATGCAGAACTATTTAACAAAACTTACTATAGACTCTCACCTCAAATTATATTCTGCTTATATAAAAGTCAAGTTAAAACAAGAGGATGGGTGTGTACTTTATTATGTTATATTTTGAATTATTATATAATAACTTTTGTTTATTATTCATGCTTATAAAAATGTTTTTTATCAATGAAGTGAGTGCATGGCTCACAAATAATTAACTGATTACTGATATTTATTTAATGTTTATATGACTCAAGTTGAGTGGAAGAACATTAATATTGTATATTTCTTGTTCTCCTCATTGTGTGGACTTATTATAAAAACAAAATATTATTGCTTAAGGAACTGTAGATTTTATGTGAACAATTAATTAGCAATGACCCAAAATTAATTATGTGATGCTAACTTCTAAATTATGAAAAGATAATGTTTTGTTCTTTAGGAAACCTGTTAAAGTTACTGTTGAGTTAAAAATTTCCAGAATTAATTAATGATAAATACTAAACAAATATGTAGCTGAAGTGACTATCTGTTCTCTATTATCATAAAAGTTTATTACTTACACATCATATAAGCAAGCTCAATTAGCTATTGCTAAGAACATTAGAGATTGCTGAATTAATTTAAATTGTAAATGTTCTTCATATAGAAATTTGTGTTTATGTTTTTACTAACTGTACTCATCTGGAATCATCTTCGTTTGAAATCACGTCATTCAGAAATCTTTATGTTTAAAAGAAACTTTGCAAGATACTTTTTTTTTACTTAAAGAAAAATGATTTTCTTTTTGTTTATTTTTATTAATATGCTATAAATAGATAGAAAGGAATTATTTGATTTATTTTCTTATTTTAATTTATGATATTTCCTTGACTTCAAGATCGTCTCAGATGGATAGTGTATCACAAGTTGCAATACATTGGTAAATTATTCTTATTTAAATATGATTTCTTATGTAAATTATATATACATTTTGAATATTTTATTTAAGAGAGGTTTTTTAATGTCTGAAGTGAGCATTTTGGCTTTCAGAGTAGCACAAGTATGAAAGAAATATTGTGTCAGAAATGATAAAGCCTCATTAATAATAATTATTGTCATTAAAAATTTAAAACAGCTAATAGTCTGTTATACCTAAAAGTTTTATTTTCAGTTTATCATTTACTTGACCGTAATATTTGTGTATTATATAATTTGAAATTATTTTCACACTCTTATTTATATGTATGTGTGTCTGTCTTATTAATTATTTTATATAATTAGTAAATATTAGTTTTATAACTGTTTTTCTCTATTAATTTCAGATAATGTTGTATTATAAAGGAATTGAAAGAATTAGTGACTTACCTGTATATATATTTATTTTCCAATGTATAGAATGAAAGGTATTAAATATCTTGATACGTTCAGAGTTTATTGGGATTGAGGACTCTCACCCTTATTATATCTAAGTATTTCTCATGAGTGAAGTAGATTCCTAGAATGCTAAAATATTTTATCAAGTTAAGTGTTGTTTTTCCCCTTTATTCTGTTGGTGAGACAGGGTTCCATGTCAATAGGTACCTCAAAGTTAGGTGGGGAAGCCAATATTTCTTGTTAGATTTATTAGTCAAAGAGCTTATTTATTTCTCATGTGCATAAATTTTTTTTGAATGTTTATTTTTCATGTTATCATAGAATCATAGCAATGTGTAATTTAGTTGTGGTTAGATAAATAGTCAGATTAAATTCTTTATTGAATATTAAAGTAGAAATAGTGTTATATTTGTTGGTTGGTCTATGACATTATCCGTAGTAAAACACTTGTGTAGTAATTCATAAGTAAATTAACAATATGTGAATGTATTGATTTTATTCTAAATTATAGCATAAGATGGGACACATGAATAATGCAAATAATCTTGCAGCCATGCAAGTATAATAATATTAAATTTATATTTCAGGAATTATATATTTTGAATTATAACATGCTTTAAATCATCGAATCAGCAGAAGAATTATTTTTATTTTGAATGTATGAAAAAGATAGATATTTAAAAGAATTATTTTATGGAGATATTTAAAGTTACTCTCTTGACAGCCAAAGTTAGTAATTTATTTTATTCCTATAATTGATAGTATGACCTCTCCAACTTATATATTTGTTCCCATAATATGATATTTATTTATTCAGTGTTGTTTGCTAATAAAAATGTGTTAGATAGCCTAAATATATTCAAAGTCAGAATATTAGGGTATTAAATTATCTGTTAACTTATATTCATAAATGTCTAATCAATAAATGATGAAATATGTCATAGAAATGATTTCAAACCCAGGTTAGCAAACTTATTTCTGAGTTTAGAAATTAGGACAAACAGTCCTGCTGTGAATTAGCTATATCTATTTGGATTTCAAATGTAAATAAATGCTTTGTTATTTATTCAAAACGTTGTCTCAAGTTGTTCTTATATGCATTCATATTCTAATTTCCACATTCCACATATCTATTGCTACATAAATACATTGCTTTGTAAATTTGATGATGAACATACTGAAATCTGATAATATTGTTCTATTGATCCAGACATTATATGAAATACTTTACCATTTGGTAAACTTATAAAAGGGTTGCATACTTAGTTTATTATTTAGACAATGAGGTGAGATTAAAAGATACCCTATTTTTTCATTATCTAATTGCTAGTCCAGTGAAACATTATTCAATTTATTCCATTATATTTTTTTATAGTTATAGATTACTCTAATATTCCACCAAAGAATGACTATTAATAAGTAAAATTTCCTTTACCCTTGAAAGCATATTATAAGTCAATAAAATAAGTTATCACAAATATAATTTTTAAAAAAAATCTATATAACCCATGTTAAATGAAGTTTCATTCATACAAGTTTAATTTATTCACATAAAATAAATGTGCTGTGTGTGGTATAACTATATAATTATTAAATAAGCTTAGGAATTCATATTGACATGCCCCTGGAGAAAATGCTGAAGTATACTTTCATAATAATAGTAATAAATAAAATAATGTATTACATAAATTTGACATTTTTTAAAGAAATTATATATATAAAGTTTGTAGGTGTTTTTCTCCCACAGTGATATGAAACAAAACACATGGAAAAGAATGGAGATTGTAAAAGAGGATCCATTAGCAATTAGAGATAAATTTTAAAAGTACTTTCAGTCTATTGTTTATAATAGTTGTTTACAAATAATTGCAGCAACCAGATAAAGTCAATTAACAGTTTCTTAGAATCTTTAAAAAAATTCTAAAGCAGTTAACTTTTACGAATTTCTTCTTAGAATAATTTATATATTATTTTTTTACATATAAACTTGGTGATGTTTTTGTATCATGCCAAATAAAAAATAGGCAGAGAGAAGTTCAAAGGTTAGTGCATCTCTAAACAAATTCAGGTTTCAGCCACCCATATTTTTTAATTGCTTATACACATAATGAAAGTTTATAAAATATCAATAGAAGAAAGCCCTAGCAATAAATAACTACTAGCAAACAGCAGTCGATATTTTTGAACATTTTTGCATGTATTTATCACTTGCGATTGACATAAGCATTTTCATAGGATTTTTTGCACACAGTTTAATATTCAGTTTCTATGTGCTGTATTATTTTAATTCAAAGGGAAACCCACACACATAATACTAGGTTACAAATGTGGAATTACTTTAGATGCATCTGAAAATAAAATACAAAAACATTTATATTCAATAATAAAAATAAAATAAATAAACTTAAATAAATTATAAAAAAAAAATAAGAAGAATTTCTCCATAATTTAAATATTTAAACGCACACATCCTATTACCATCATTATAACTAAATAACTATTAATATTACACATACCTAAAATTTTAATCTATTGTATTATTCATTTTATTATAGTATTTTAGCTACTCATGTAAAAATATTTGAATATAAAACAAAATATTAACTTTAAATACATCATTGTAAATATTTCATGAATAATTAAAATTACCATCTCAGATTTTTATAAAAATTATAAATACAGGTATTATCATGATATCAATAACTATTATCATCATCATCATCAACAGCAATTATCAATCCACTGCAGGATGAAGGTCTCTCCAAGTTCAATCCATTTTTTTAGATCTTTAGCTTCTCTTCTCCACATCACCCCTGCACACTTTCTTATTTCATCCATCCATCTAACATGTGGTCTCTTTCTGGGTCTTTTACAATCTCTTGGAATCCAGTTTAAAATTTCAATTGTCCATCTCTTATCATCTCTTCTAGCAATATGTACAGCCCAACTCCACTTCAATCTTTTAATTTTTTCAATGAGGTCAGTAACATCTGTTTGTTCTCTTACCCATACATTGTGTTTTCAATCTCTTCTTGTTACTCCCAACATGCATCTCTCCATACTTCTTTGAGTGGTTTGAAGTTTCTGTATTGCTCTTCTATTAAGTGACCAAGTCTCAGATCTGTAAGAACTGGCAAACCATATTTATTAAAAACCTTCCTTTTCAAACACATAGGCATATTTCCTTTTAGTATCAAGTTATTTCTACCAAAAGCACTCCAACCAAGTTTAATTCTATGATTAATTTTATCCATTATATTTCCATTTGTATTAATAATCTGACAAACGTATTTGTAACTGTTAACTTCTTCTAATTCATCATAATCAATTTTTATTTTCATAATTTGAGAAAATATACTAAACATTACTTTAGTCTTTTTAACATTTATTTTTAGTCCTACTTTCCTACTTTCATCTGATAACTCCTCCAACATTTCCTGTAACTCTAAAGCATTATTTGCAAAAACAACTACATCAACTGCAAAATCTAAATGACTTAAATGATCTCCATTTACTTTCACTCCTTTAGCTTTGCATTTTAATCCACAAAATACTTCTTGCAGCACTGCTGTAAAAAGTTTTGGAGATATGTAGTCACCCAGTCTTACATCCTTTCTCAATGTTGACTTTTCTACTATCATTATGTAATCTAATTGTTGCTGTTACATTTTTATAAATATTCTTTAAAATATGACAATATCCTGGATCTATATCTTGATGCTCCAATGCTTTAATCACTGAAGAAATGTTTATAGAATCAAATGTGTTTTCATAATCTACAAACCCTAAACATAATGGCAATTCATATTCATTTGTTCTTTCTATAACTTCTCTCAATACCTGGATATGATCTACTGTACTAAAACCACTTTTAAATCCAGCTTGTTCTCTTGGTTGGTGGAAGTCCAGTGTTCTCTGTAGACAAGTTGTAATTATCTTAGTAAAAACTTTGTATAAAACTGATAAAAGACTGATAGGTCTGTAATTTCTAATAACTTCTTTATCACCTTTTTTAAATATTAATATTAATACTGCATTCTTCCAATCATCTGGTACATCTTTATCATTTAGACATTTGGAATATAACTTTGCTAAAAAAATTTCTATTTCTTCACCTGCTTCTTTTAATATATCAATTATAATTCCATAATTACCTGGAGCCTTCCCTTTCTTCATGAATGTAATTGCATGTCTCACTTCCTCATTCAAAATTCTGAGCAATTCAGAAGATATAATAAGTATAGTAGGTACTTTTTCTTTATTACTATATAATTCTTGATAGAAGTCTTTTACACATTTCTAGATGTCATCTCTCTTTTTAGTAATAATGCCATCTTTTTTTCTTATTGTAGATATAAATTTCCTATCAATACCAAAATGTTGTTTTACACTCTTTAGACTTTTATTCTCTTCTACAGCTTTCCTTGCTAGTTCACAATTATACTTTCTTATATCATTTTCAACTTTTTTCTGCACCATTTTACAAAATTCGAGATAATCAATCTTTTTTAATGCATCATTGTTGTATATGCTCATATTCCTTTTTTCTTCATAAATTCTTTAGTCTCAGTAGAAATTTTATTGGTCAATTGCTGCTTTTTCTACCAGCTATCTTTGTTGCAGTTTTTAAAAGTGTATCTGTTATTTTGCTATTAATTTCATTCAAATCTGAATCATGTTCAAAATCTACTAATACTTGAAACCGATTTGTAAGTTCTAATTTAAATTCATTAGAATGTTTCTGAAAATTAGGAATATCAACTGTAAATATTGTTTTTCTTAATAATTTTTGTCTGTCTAGTTTTGCATTAACTTGTATCTTACATCTTTCTAATCGATGATCACTTCCTGTATTAAATTTATTAAGCACATTACAATCTTGAAATATGTATTTTCTGTTAGTCAAAATATAATCCAATTCTGCTGTACCTTCATTTGGATGCTTCAATGTCCATTTCCTTTTAACATTTTTCTCAAAAAAAAAATCATAATATAAAGTTTTTATTTTTCTACAAACTTCACAAGTCTATTTCGTCTCTCATTTCTATTACCATAACCAAAATTACCTACAGCATTTTTGTCTTTCATTTGTTCACCAATTCTAGCATTAAAGTCTCCCATAACAATTTTAAAATGTTGTTTTCCTCTGATTAAAGGCCTTTTGTACATCCATATAAAAATCTTCTACTACTTCATCACTATGAGAACTTGTTGGGACATAAACGTGAATAATCTGCATTTGGTATCTGCTATTAAGTTGTAAAATTAATCTCCATAATGTTATTCTTCCATTTTTTATTTATAATGAATCCTACTCCACTTGTATTTTCAATATTTGTGCCTTTATAGTAGAGTACATATCCACTTTTTAAATCAATTGTTTCTTTACATTTTCTTCTAACTTCACAAAGTCCAATAATGTCCCATTTAATATAAGACAGTTCTTCTAACTCTTGCAATCTTCCTTCACTTGAATATGACCTGCAATTGTAAATACCTATATAAAAAGTCATCATCATATGGAAGCCTGAGTCCACAATCAGGGGATTCTTAGCACCCTCTGCCTTCGGCCACCAACTATTATAAGTGTTAATGCATTTTGTTTATAGATTAATTTTATATCATCAAAATATTTTTTTATTAAAAAAAACATGTATTTTTTTAAAAGTCTGTACTGAATCTAACGATCACAATATATGTATATATAAAATCAATATCTGTGTTTTTCAAAGAAATATACAGAATCTTATAATTAAATATTAGTACATACAGTAATCAAAAATTTTGTAAAGGACAAAAAATATAATCACCATTTAGGAGCGCTTTTGACTATCCTCCTAGTCTTTGTCAACTAATACTTTGAAAGGTTAACCTTCCCATAATTCTGTGATCTTAACATTTGCTGCCTGTCTATTGATTAAGTCCTACTTGTATTTCTATATTATTATAGCATCTTTTATTTTCCTTTTATTATTATTTCTCTCAATTTCCAATATTTTTACATTATTATAATTGACATTAAAACCAAATATATACATGATTTATTATAGTTGTAAGAAACTGAAGCTGATACATTGTTATTACCTTTGCAATTTTGTTCCATATTTTAAACCCTTTTTAATAACAGCAAGTGCTCTTTTGTTTGTTTGTTTTAGTTTTTTTTGTTGGCTATAATTACAATCATATTTATAATACGATTAAAAATTTTAATATGAAAATTATGGGAAGGTTAACCTTTCAAAGTATTATTTGCCAGACCAATGTCAGATTAGATGCTTTCAAAAATCAGTGATGAAGAAATAGTATAAAAAAGATAAAAGTATTTTGTATAGGGTTTTGTTCTATCTTGCTTGTCCTTGACATATTGTCTTTGAATCAGCAAAGGAAATACCAGTGAAGCCTGGAGAAACTAGTGTGCTGATAAAAAGTTGTCAAAAGCAGAAACATACAGATGTAGTACTGATACAATACCATGAAAATCTGAGTAACTACCATAGCAATGATCATGCAATGATGATCATAATTGTCTCATATATAACTGACTTTGTCATGACATGACTAAATATTTAGTATGTGTTTGTTCTGACATCTCACAATGTAGTGATTAAATCATAAAAAGAATATCATAAATCTTCATATATTGTAATAAGAATTTTAATAAGAATTTAAGACTAATCCTGCCATTTTTGAAAGATGTTTCCTATTATTCTGACATCTGTCTACAAAATGTTATGCTACAAAAGAAAAATATACATTTGTGTGTGATTGAATCTTCATCTAGCTGATATTGAAACTGTAGTTAAAAATCAATCCAGTTCTTAACATTAAATCTCCCAAAATGTATAAACTGAAAGTGGTCCAGGAGCCAATGAAACTGAATAATTGCAGTGGAAGCTACATAAAATTTAAAGCTGGTTCTAATTATACTGTTTCTAATATATGTGAAGTTAACTGAGAAATGGTCTGAATGAATTATTCAATAACTTAAATTTTGTGAAATTCACATACATTAGCTTTAAATAAGAATCTTGGAAAGTACAAAATGTGATCACAAAATGGTTTAGAAATGAATAGGATTTTGTTATTCCATTTTTATTAAAAGACTTGAAATAAAATATTTTATCTAAAGTAAATATAAAATATCCACAAAATAAAAATTATCCAAACAACCATCATATTCATTTAGAACCATGACTTTTTTTATTAAGAAAATGCATAGCAGTCTGCCACTTATTAACATAATATTTTTTTAAATGCAGTTTCTGCAATCCTATTTTTATTTATTAATAAAAATAATTGAAGAGGTTAGCATATTATGGAGTGAAAAGTTGTAACTTTGTCAAATTGTTGTATCATATATTGGAAATTGTGAAGGATATATCCCAAGTAGATGTTTTTAAGTTTCCTTGTGATACAGTTATAGTAATTTGGATCAACTGTAAATAAGGCATAGTTTAATGATTTTATTTATGCTTGAAATTGTTCTCTCTGTGTAGTGTGAAAGAGCTTAATTATCAAATATCTGGGATTTTGATGGTCAGCATTATATGTTGCAATGGTATCCCACAACCTATGCAAGAATATTGCATCAAATAATAATTGCCTAGAAAATTTATATAGAGAAATGTTGATGTCTGTTTTCAGATAGATTTATGGACTGAGTGGTAAAAAAATCATTTAAAAGTTTCAAATAATTTTCTTGGGATCAAATAATTGAATTGTCATTGATTGTCATAAAACATCTCTGTTCCAAATTGTAGAGAGGAAGATTATGCTTTTTGGATATTTATGTTCAGTTCTCTGATGTCACTAGGGGTGGTTTTTCTATATCTTGGAGCTGACTTGACAATAGTTGAAACATTGGTACTTTGTTATTAACATCTATTGGATTATTAATTTTTCTTTTTATTATTGAACTGTTGAGTGTTATTTTTAATAACATTAGCATATGTTTGTATTACCTTTGAACTATGGAATGTAGTGGCAGTGAAATTAGAAGTGGTTGAAATATTGTTCCTTTTATACAATAAATCTAAATAAAATTGAAACAAACAATGAATTATATTTACAATTATTTTATTATCAAGCTGACTTTCATCTCTTATTGAGACCTTTTCAAGATATAAAGTTTTATACATCACATGACCTATTACACAGATTTGCACCACTTATTAGACATCATTTTATGTTTAACAATATAATTAAAATTATACATATAAATGTATAAATAAATGACACAAAATAAAAAATAGAAAAAATACATAAAAAATACATAAACAATTCTAAAACATTATAAATGCATATACATATATTTTTATATATCTATATAAATAAGTATTCTACTTCCCCTCCCCTTTTATAAATGCTCTTTCACAATTCTACCATGATTTTTTACTATAATTTTTAAATTTTCCAATTATCTAATAATGCCCCTTTTCACCTAATTTTTCTGGACCTTTAACTACATTTACACATCTATTCAAATTTTTCTAAATGTATAAAGTTTTATAATATATATATATTTGATATTCTTTAACATGTTTTATAACTCAAATATACTTCTCACACTCTATTTTATGACCAGTATCTAAATAATGTATATATGATCCTGATCTAATATTTTTATTAATTGCTCTATCACGTTCCTTTCCTTTATCACTTATCATTTGTCCTGTCTGTCCTATAGACACCTCATTACAACTTCCACATTCAATTTTATAAACCATTTCTCCCTTATCATCTATTCTATTTGTATTACATAACCAACTACCCAAAAAAAATATTTTTCCAAGCTATTCTTATATTATCTGATAACTCATCTCTTATTAACATTTTATACACTTCTCTTGAATATAGAATAGACATCTACTTACAAAGTTTATATTTATTCTTATCATACTTATTTCTACTATTTATACTTTGATTTAAAAAAAAACTACCTTTATCCTTTCTTTTATATCCTATTTTAACATAATCATTCTCTACCTCTAATTTTGCTCATATGCCTCTTTCTTATCTAATGTAAGTTTGCCATTCTTTAACATAAATCCCTTTAAAACCTTTACTTTTTGACACCATGTCTGATGTCTTTGTATCAATTAAACCTTTAATTTTTATATCCTTAATATAATGTTTTACCACTATTTCATTCATCATTCCATGCTTCAAAAATATCTAAGTATTTTAATCCATTTATCTCTTTCTCTGATGTAAACCTAATTTTATATTTATTATTATTCAATTCATTAAAAACCTTATCAATACTTCTACTATTTCCAATAAATATAATATTATCCACATACGTATAATATTCTATAATTTCTTTACTTCTTATAAACTCAGTCATTATATCCTCCTCTATACTACTTACAACTACTGATAATAATATCCTACTTATTGAACACTCTATAATCCACCCTTTTTCTATACTCCAAAATTCCTCCTTATATTTAAAATACAAAACCTCGGCTATCATTAATAATGTTTCATAAATAATATATATCCAATCCTCTAACAAAACATTACATATTTTCAATTTAGTCATAACTATTTCTATACTATTCTTTCTGTGTACATTTTTTCAAAATCGAATGATGCAATCATTCCATTTCTTTTTAATTTAATATTACTTAACTTATTAACAATTTCTTCAGTATGTTTTGATACAATATTTTCCAAATCCAATTACTTCTACAATCTTTTTATATACCAAATTACATATATCTAAAAGTAAATAATTATTAAAATCCAAAATTACCCTTATTGACAGATTCTCTTTATGTGTCTTAATCTTTCTTACTATACACAGATGCTCAAAACTTGTAGGAAATAAACATTTATATTCCTTCTTATTGATTAGGTTCTTCATTTTTATATAATTCAACAATAATTTGTACCTTATTTTAATGTTATTTCCAGGATCTTTAGTTATTTTTTATATCCTTATTTAACCATATTTTCATGTATTTTTCTCTCATAATCTAGCTCATTTAAAATTACCAATCTTGAACCTTTATTATTGTTACTATTAAACTTTCTTTATTTACCTTCTCAACAATTTTATATATTGTAGACTTTTCTTTCGATTCCTTCTTATATTTAACCCTTTTATTTACAACATTATTAATTTATGATTGTAATTCAACTTTTAAATCATTCTTTATATTTACTGCTTCCAGACGTACAATAATTGCCTTTTGAACACCATTATTTACAAAGGGTACATATTTAAATCCTTTAATTAAAACCATTGATTGTTTATTATCAAATTCTACATTAGATACATTTATAAAATTATTCACTTCTTTTTTACTTTATTTATTTTTAATAGACATATTCTATAATTTATTTTTTTTCTTTTTTATAACATAAACATTTCCATTTATGATCATATTTCTTTAATAATATGTTTCTCAATTCAATATTACCATCCAACAAACCAAGCTTTATACATTCAAATAAATTTTCAGATAGATTTCTTCCTATTGTATTTTTTAATATTATAATTAATTTCAACACCTTTATCTTTTAAAAACCGATTTAAAATTGTCACTTGAATTTTATTACATAAATCTTTATTTTTATAAATTTTCACATTATTAATTCTGAACTTACATGATGTAAGCATTATTCCATTCTCTTTACATTTATTTAAAAATGATAACTGATATTTTAATCCTTCAATTCTCTTCTGAATATTCCACGACTGTTTAAAAATATTAAAGTTAATTTCATCCAAATTTAAATATAAAAATGTCCCTATATCTGGAATATATACAATGGTCAAATATAGAATATAAAAATAATTATTTGTCTACAATGTTGTTATTGATATATACTTAATATAATAATCAATCTAAATAAAATTGAAACAAACAACAAATTATATTTACAATTGTTTAATTATCAACTCGGCTTTCATCTCTTATTGAGACCGTTTCAGGATATAAGGTTTTATGCATCACATGACCTATTAATTACATTTACTCCACCTATTTGACATTTCTGTTCAACAATATAATTATATGTATATTGTTAATTATATTGTTGAATGTAATATAGTGTATAATAAATGGAGTAAATGTAGTTAATAAGTCATGTGATACATAAAACTTTATATCTTGAAAAGATCTCAATAAGAGATTAAATCTGGGTTGATAATTAAATAATTGTAAATATAATTCATTGTTTGTTTCAATTTTATTTAAATTGAACATTATATTAAGTATATATCAATAACAACATTGTGGACAAATAATTATTTTTATATTCGATATTTGATCATTGAATATATTATTTTTGTTATTTATGACTATTGAATTATTATTACTTTTGCTACTGATCTGGTGAGTATTATTTTTAGCATCATTAGCATCTGTTTATAACATCTTTTAACTTTAGTACCCAGGGTTAATGAAATTGGCATCAGCCATCTAGTCATGTGACAGCTCAGTCGCCATATTAATCAGCAAATTATCGTTAGAAAATTTAATTATTTTATAAATTTTGAATGCCACATTTAGACAAATTTGACACATGAGTTATCAAGCAATTAAAGATAAAACTTTATAATAAGAGATAAGAATTTTATCTTGTCAATTGAAAACTTTAAATGAATTTTAAGTAAACAAAACTGGAGCTTTTTACTTGAGTTGTTGATAGATAAATAATGGTGTAGCTGTTGCCGCTGCTACTACTACTACTACTACTACTATTATTATTATTATTATTATTATTATTATTATTATTATTATTATTATTATTATTATTATTATTATTATTATTATTATTATTATTATTATTATTATTATTATTATTATTATTATTATTATTATTATTATTATTATTATTATTATTATTATTATTATTATTATGTTTTCTTGTAATGGATCTTTTATTCCTCATCTTGAAATGATTGTTGGTAAAGCTTTTAAGGTTATGGGTGCCATTCTTAGACATGGTTATCAGTTCAGTAATGATACTAAACGGAAATTGTTTTTTTCATTGGTTCTTCCTATTATTGAATATGGTTCAATAATTTGGAACCCTAGTTCTTTGCAAGGATGTAACTTGTTGCAGTCTATTTCAAAGAAGTTTTTCAAATATGTTTCTTGGGAGGGTAAAATGATTAATCTTTCATCTAGATGAAAGTATAGGGATTTGAAATATTTTTATAAAATTGTTAATAAACAGATTATTTTTATCAGATATAGTTTCAACTATCTCAGTTAGGTCTTTGAGTTATGATACTAGGTCTACTTGTGTATATCAGATTCAAACATGCCGTTCTAATATTCTTAAATTTTCTCCTTTATTTAGGTTACCCTCTTTATATAATCAAATTGGGAGTAACCTTAATCTGTGTGACATTGATTATAAGAAATTTTGTAATCTTGTTAAACTGAAATGTGAAGTTTGATTTTGTCTTTTAAATTTTACTTTATTATGTATACATTTATATTTTCATTTTATGTTATATGTTTTATTTTCACTTTTATTGTATGTGCAAGCTGTAATTGGCTTTATGCTGTTGTTTAGCACTTAAATAAATGAATTGATAAAAAAAAAACATGTATTAAATAAATGAATTGAATTGAATTGAATTATTATTATTATTATTATTATTATTATTATTATTATTATTATTATTATTATTATTATTATTATTATTATTATTATTATTATTATTATTATTATTATTATTATTATTATTATTATTATTATTATTATTATTATTATTATTATTATTATTATTATTATTATTATTATTATTATTATTATTATTATTATTATTACAATAAATGATATAATTGACACAAAATTTTGATCAGCAAAAAAATTAGATGTTGTTATATGTGTGGATTTAAGTAAACCTTTTAATAGTGTGAATCATGGGGATTTGTTATTAAAGTTAGCTGCATATGGATTATCTAAAAATTTGATTGAACTTTCTAAATCTTATTAATTGAATAGGCCTATATATTTTCTTTAATAATGAATGGTCAAATTGTATTTATCCTATTTGTGGAGTGCCACAAGATAGTGTATCAAGTCCTTATTTAGTTGCAATAATTACTTCAGATTTGCATTGTTTTATAAATAGTAAGAATATTCTTTGCTGTGCTGATAATATAAAAATATTTAAAACAATTTACAGTTCATCAGCTCATTTGGAGTTGCAAAATGTCTACATAGATGGTGTATTAAAAAGGGTATGATTATAAATGCTAGAAAATATAAAATTGTAACATTTATTAGGAAATCTAATAAAAGTTTATACAATTACACATTAAATAATAAGAATATTACCCGAGATATTAGTCATAAGAATATGGGATATAATTTTCTCTGCTAATAAATCATTTACAGAGCATATTTCATATAGTGTAATAAAATTGCATAAAGTATTAGGTACTATTTTGAGGATAAGTAATAGTTTTGATTTAAATACCATATTGATGTTATTTACAATGTTAATGATTCCAGTACTTCATAATAGATCTATTATATGGAATGCAGATACAATTTCACATATTAATATGATTCAAAGTGTTGAACATAAGTTTCGAAAATTAATGCTGCTTAAAAATAATCAGGAAATTTAAATAATAATTTGTTTAATCATAGACTTGTTAGTAATATGCTTATATTGCAAAAGATAGTGAAAAGGAAAATAGATATTTTTGAGTTGGAGATGGATTCAATATAGTATCCCCAAGCTGATTGGTAAAAATACTGAACTATTTTATATACCTCATTTTTATTTAGACTGTTTGAAAAGATCTACATTGGTTAGATTGCCAGATTTTTATAATACATATTTTAAGAACATTGATATTTTTCATTTGTCAAATAATAGCTTTAAGAAAAGCAATTCAACAGTTATTGGGCTGTAATAGCAATCAAATGTAAACTTTTTTGGTTTTTATTGTAATTATGTTTCCATGTTAATAAACATCACATCATCATTATTATTATTATTATTATTATTATTATTATTATTATTATTATTATTATTATTATTATTATTATTATTATTATTATTATTATTATTATTATTATTATTATCATCATCATCATTATTATTATTATTATTATTATTATTATTATTATTATTATTATTATTATTATTATTTTATAATAAATTAAATTCTAGTATTTGCTTTATTTATATATTTTATGGAACAAACAGAAATTCTTAGATTAGTGTTAAATATTGAAAAATAACCACCAATATATAATACATAAAATATGTGTTTATATTTATTACAATTAAATTATTTTTTTTTCCAAAATTATTATATATAAAGTTGCTAAAAACTACTTAGACTATATATTTGTTTGTAAAGTGTTTATAAATTTTTCATATTCTTATCTTTTATAACATATGTTCATCATCCAATATAAATCATAAACTTACATTTTGTCCTTTATTTTTTAATCTTTTATATATATTTTCATAAGCATCATTTATGACAACTTCCATAAGCATTTTAATTTGTTCTTATGGATCAATATTTATATATGCTTTTAATATCTAACTTTTACAAAATGTATATGTCATCTTACTTACATATATTTAACTAGCATCAAATTCATAATGTGAATGGATATTATTCTCAGTGTTTTAAAGAACATTATGATACAATAATTTAGAAATTTAATAATGTATATTACTATAATTAATAACTGATTTAAGTTGAAATTCTATTTCAAGTATTTTAGATTCTCCATATATATATTTTATATTATTAATAGCCTTTTTTAATATATTATAATTTTATTTTTTAAACATTTTAAAATACATTTCTATAATTATTCTGTTAAGTTTTCTATCCCCCCCCCCATAGTTCCATTCTTAATTTTTAAGAAACAATTCTGTTTCAGCATAATTTTTAATTTTTCCATTATATTCTTTTTTTAATATGTCTATAAATACAATTAAAATTTTAAAAATGTTATTTTTGACAAATTGCATATAAAAAAAAAACTAATATAAATTAAAGATGTCTGACAAAAAAAAATTTGTAACCGAACTGTTAAAAATTAAAACACATTCAAATCACAAATACAACTTTTTTTAAGGAGCTTCATCTCTTTGTAAAAAATTGAAACTAAATTTAAAAGTTTTTTAAAATAGATATATGAATTAAAAATCAGATTAAAGTATTAGCAGAGATAAATGATATCAGGCTGTGACATTTTTTAAAATATAATTTCAATATTTCATATTATTAGCAGATTACCAACAGGAAAGGTTCATAGAAGATTCTAAAACAAACTAATTAATGAGTTTAAAAACTAAAACAGTTATGAAATAAATATTAGAGTGCAAAATTTTACTAATAGATTTTAAAATGTATTTATGCACATTTGTATAAAATTAAAACAATATAATATTCATTCATATATTATAAACAAAGGTTGCAGATATGGAAAAAAAACAGCAATTGATTCACAAAATATATTTCAGTTAATTTTGCCTTTTACGTCAAGTCAAACCCTATGTAAATCTTTTCTCATAAATAGTAAGTCTTGTCTCAAGCTCCACATAATTTTTCAAATGACCTGTATTACTGTTTTCTATTTACTGATGGACATTAATAACTTAATTTATAAGAGTTTTTTTTTTTTAAAAAAAAAACATTAATTCATAAAAAATCACATTTCTATAAAAGTATATTTGTTATTAGATCACAATTTAATATATATTATCAAGCAGCAGATAGATACTTTAAATTTAAGAAAAATGTAATGTGTTTATTTTATCATGTATATAAGGGCATGATAAACTTAAGTTTTTAAGCCTTAATTTATTTGTTAGGAATTACTCAATTACTGATGTATAATGTTCGAAAAAGTAAAAATATGGATTTACAGAAGGACAAATAAGTGCAAAAATATGAAAGGTAATAAAATAATCAAGACATATAAAATAGTTTTGATGATAATCTCTACAATAACAAATCTTTGAATAATAAACAATATGAAATCATAGTGTTGGTTTCAAATAAAGTTATATCAGTTTTTTACAACATGTTTAATAAAAATGCATATTACATAATTGTAATTTTTTTTTAAAAGCAAGCTTATTGCTTAGTAAGTCTTACTTTCACTAGTTCTGATTTGTGGTTACAAAATATATTTCATTTTTTTCACATCACAGAAGAGGTTTAATTTTTTTTTAAAGCTGCAACTTACATATAGCCAGACTGTTTATCTAGGACTGAGTGGTGAATGGCTATTTGGCTATATTTTCTACAAAATAAAGTTACAAAGTTATTCAAGTTGATAATATGAAAATCAATTATGGATGTTTAAAATAAAAGAAAAAGAGATATTACATAATGTACATACAGCACTGATATGTGAGGAATCATACACATACATATTTGAAGCTTATTGCTAATTCTGTTTTTATTTCAGTAATGATTTGTAATTAATAGTGAATAATATCTGGTGATATTATTGAAGGAAGATAATTTTTTTGTTATGTATCATGTAGTGTTATGTTCGGCGATTTGGAGTTTTAATGATGGCGTACAACATTCTATATCATATTGAGCTTTCTTAATAAATCCATGCTTTTACTTAATATAAAATAAAAATAAAATGTCTTTCTTATTTTTAATGCAATTTTGAGTTTGAATGACTTTGTTTCTTAATTTTTTTACCTTATCTTAATATACCCAAATATGATTCTAATTAATGGATAAAATTCAAGAAAAACGAATGGAATTAGCTAAATATTCTACTTAATTAATTAGGTTTATTTATTTGTACTATTTATTATTTATTCGAACAACCATTTTGTTATATATAGAATAAAATTATGAAGTATTTTTTTATTTATTTAAATACTTCATTGTAGAGCAAACGCATCTTTAACAGCCCTTCATAGAAAAGAATGAAGGAGAAAGCTGTACTGGCCAGATTGCTATTTTCTGGGTGGTGAGGTTTTAATCAATTTTTTATTTTCATTTATATGCTATCGAAGGATTAATTAAAATCCCATTTATCTATCAAAGTTGTGTTGGTTAATTGTAAGCTTTCTGTAAAAAAAATACTGAACACAAACATTATTTAGTCTAGATCCCAACCCTACCTTTAAAATTGGAAGGGAGAAGTCCTATATTAGTATCATGAAGTCTTTTGGTTATATATGACTTATAATTTTTTTTTCGGAATATTTATTTTTCAAAACATTACAAACTATTGATATATGTTTGAAAAAGAAAAGCTTGTTATAATCTAGACTGTAATTAATAAAGGTTGAATGATCTCTGTATGTGAATTTAGGTAAGATTACTAAAAAAAACCTAAATACAAAAAGCTTATTATATTTATTTTATAAAGATTAAATGATTTATATTTTATTAATCTCTGAAAATTCTAAAACACTAATTTTAAATGTGTGTACAAATATCAACATTTATATAAAGGCATTATTAATTAACCTATTCTAGAATCCGTATAACAATGTTATGTAAAATTAGGAGACAAGAAAGGACAGCAGAAAAGGGGACTATAGAATAAAATTTACATACTTACAATCTAAATCTGCAGCTGATAACATGGGATGTATTTCCTGTATAAATATACAGTTGGAGTTTGAATAATAGAATGCCTTGCTAACAAAAGAAGAAAAGGGGTCAATTACTGTGATCTTCCATTTCTTGCCTATAATCTGATGATCATAGTTTTACTTAACAGTTAGAAGTTTAGGCATAAATTGTAAAAGAATTCTATCAATCAACATTCTTTCAAAATTTTGACAATGAGATTTATTTAATGATATTCCATGAAATTACCAAAAAAAAATTAATCCATTATAAATAAGCCATTTATCATTACTATACCAAAATTCTTTGAGAAGAGTTGTTTACCACTTAAAAAACCAATGGAAACTTTCCTGGAAATTTGTAACAGCCTATAAGTTATGGAGACAATGGATGTAGGCTGAATAAATCACTACCTGAAGCAAATTTATTCATTAAGGTGGTTAAGCTTCATTGATTACAAGATCTAGAATAAAGAACTTTCATACAAGAACTTTTTAAAAAGAAACTTTCTCTGAAATAATACAATTTTACTTATATATATATATATATATATATATATATATATATATATATATATATAAAGAAAAATATGCATGCATAATATATATATATATATATATATATATATATTATGCATGCATATTTTTCTTTCTTTTAGTGGTTCCAAAGATAATAATATATTTACTGGCCAGGTAAAACAATTTTCGTAATATTTTATTTCTATATTTATTTGCCCATACAATACCATGTGGAAATACATGAATGTTTAGATTGTTAATGCACATTTTATTGTTTATATTTTAAGTGATGAGAAGATACTAAAGAATCTCATCATTGTATATAAATTAAATGATTGGGATTATAATAGCTATTTACCTGTTACACTTATCCAAAGATTTATTTGAATTGCTTAAATGTTTTAATGTAACATTTATTTATAAAACTATTTGCAACAGCTTTGTGACTGAATGTTGTAAGTTGATCAAAGCCATTTAAACTATTAATGCCATTTGTCTATTAATATTTTTTATTGATGTAAAGGGATGATTTTTCATGTAGTCATTTTTTACCATCACATTATTATTACTATTTTAAGTCCTGAGATCATTATTTTAAATATATGTGAAGTCAATTAAATTACTCTTTGACTTTAAATATACATTATTGCAGAGCCTTGTGTTCAGTTTATAGTTACAAAAATGTCACAGATTTTATAACGGTTGGGGTGTTTTGATTCTTACTGTATCTGCCATACAGGGCGCCACCAGGCCATTTGAATCTGGAAAATTTATATAGTAGGCAGATATTTAAGTTAAGATCCAATTGTATTTTATTATAGACCATTAACCCTAGTCACTGTCTCGGGGAGCAGCGGAGATAATGTATACTTTATTTTTAAAGAAAGAAAGATAATAAAAAATAAGAATAAGCCACTGCCAGATTAACTATACACAGAAACATTTATTTTGCACATATATAAAATTTAAAATTAGTTTTGTATAATGTTTACTTTATAATTTGATTTACATTTTCACTTTTGATTTTATAAGTTTACACAGATGAATTTATTAATATTTTATTAAAGTGTCAAGTATGGATAGACTACATAGATGGCACTTAAAAAAGAAAATATTCTATATCCTTTATTTAACCCTAGACCAAAAGTTCACAATCAAACTAATGCCAATCTACCTGATATATTGATGTATTTAATACAGCATGAATACGATAGCACAATACCGCATTGTCAGAAATATACATCTGAACAGCATGGTTATTTAGAAAAAAATTTCCCTCATCCAGTACAGGAATGCTATTTCTGTCTGGCAGGAATACAATACAAAAAAAAAAACTCCATAAGGGATTATGATCCTTTTTGCTGACTTACAATCTCATTCCATAGGCTATAGGGGTGATCCAAGGAGCAGAGATTACCATTTGCTTTCGATGGTCAGTAAGAAATGGGGCTTATTTTTGTCCAAGTGTGGCATATAATGTGATCCTGCATGTAGTGCATCTTCATGCTACATTTACTAAGTACACTAATATATACAATCCATTGACCCAATCTAACTGCAAAACAAATAACCTAAGATTTACCTTCCCTTAAACTAGCATGACTTTATGAATCTATGCAGCCATTCACACCCTATTTAAATTTAACATGACTTAATTAAAAAGTTTTAGCTTAATGTGAAAAAAAAAAACAAAAAAAATATAATAAACACTTAAAAGAATGGAAAAATTAAATTAATGAAAATGATTTTAAAACTACATATGATAAAAATAATTATTAATGATTTAATTTGGTCAGATAGGAATTTCTATTTCTATTTAAATATTGGAAATATTTATACTTAATGTTCATGAATTACATATATATGTATATATATTATAACAATCTGGAGAATGAGTCTTAACATAATCTGCACTACAAGGGCGCCATCTAGGCATTTGAACCTAGAAAAATTTATATAGTAGGCGGATACGTAAGTTAAAAAAATTATATTGGTTGATTCCAGTCATTAGCCCATTGTCACTAGCTCAGTGGAATAGCAGAGATTTATATTTTATAATAAATTCTTATCTAAGAATATATATAAAAAAAGAATAAAATAAGCCACTGCCAGTAATTAACACACAAACATTTATTTACGCACATATAAATTTTGAATCATTTTAAATTTTGAGGAATAACATTATTTTAGATTTTAATATAACTTTTATATTAAATTATTATTTTAAACTTTTAAATCATCTACACAGATGAAATTTATATTTATTTTAAGATTGTCGCGTATGAATAAACTACATAGATTTGCATTTGAAAAGAAAATATTCTATATCTTATTTAACCTTAGGCCAAAAGTTCTCAGTCAAACCAATGTCAATCCATCTGATACATTGATGTATTCAATGTAGCATGAAAAAACAATAGCACAATATACTATACTGTCAGGAATGGACATCTGAACAGTATAGTTAGAGAAGACATTGACTCTTGTCCAATATAGGAATGTTAAATCTGTATGGCAAGAAGAACAATAAAATAAAAACTCCATAGGAAGGGACCACGGTCCTTTTTGCCAAGTTACAATCCCATCCATAGGAAAAAAGGTTTTGTCTGGCATATACAGCGATTCTGCCTGTAGTGAACCTCATACTACATCTACTAATTACACCAATATATCCAATCCATTGACCTAATTCAACTACGAAATGAATAACCTAAGATTACCCTACCTTAATATAACTTTACAAATCTATATAGCAATTCATGCCTGACTTAAATTTAACATTTATTTAAATTTGCACAGATGGATTTATAAAAGTTCGTTTTTTTTAATGTTGAGCATAGATCGACTACACAGATTAGATGCTCAAACACATTTCAAAATAAACATAAATGATCAAAATATAAAGTTATTGATGTAATTGCATGAGGGAATTCACAAAAAACCCAATGACATTCATCATAAGATGCCACATTAACACCAATAACTAAAAAGAC
Organism: Epiperipatus broadwayi; assembly: GCA_028023455.1. Taxonomy (NCBI): domain Eukaryota; kingdom Metazoa; phylum Onychophora; class Udeonychophora; order Euonychophora; family Peripatidae; genus Epiperipatus; species Epiperipatus broadwayi. Next base: position 193,696 of record JAQFVV010000666.1, on the reverse strand, counting down.
ATCCTAATAAATACATTTTAGATATTTACCATAAGATATCATTATTTACTGAGTGTCTATATATTTTAATCATATATGAAAACAAAAACGTAATTAAACGTAAACGAATCCATGCAAGTGTTTATGCCCAATTGAAATTTAATGCATTTAATAATTTAAATGATAAATATTAATACAAATAAAAATAATAATTAAAAAAAAATGGAAATGATTTTTAGCAAACAAATATGTAAAAATTAAACATTTATAATTAATTTGAAACATAAGTCAGAGAAAGTTCCTTTTTTAAAATTTAGATTAACTGATCAAATCTTTAAAGTTCTTAATTATTTCAGATTTTAAAATTGTTCAGTTCAATTGCTTACAGTATAAGAGTCATGGTTCTTGGTGCCGATTCCCACGATGTCCCCATTGGAAGACCCGTCTGATGTTATGGAGGCGATCTTAGCTGGTTTCATTTCGGAATCACAGTCATTTCATTTTTTTTTAAAATAGAGAGTGTGATATGTGTGTCCTATCACAACTCTCAAAAACAATCAAGATGGAACTGTCTGGAACTCAATATTTCTCTTTTTATAGTATCTACACAGATTCAACCAACAAAACATCACTAATCCATCATTTTCATTAGGGTCTGGGCTGAGGCTTGGTGCTTCCATTGGTCAAGCTAATTCTTTTTATTCTCTTATCTATATTTTATTTATTTTAAGTGCCTCAATGGTTAGTTTGCTTTTCAATTAATTTATAAAACAATCATTTCCATTTACAAAAATATATAAATCTTTTTACAAAAATATACGTTCAAACACTTTTTTCATTTATTAAAAAAAAATATTTTTAAAGTTTTGCATCTGTGTGAATATATCCATATACATTGAACAACTCTTTAATTTTTTTTTTAGCTTTTAGATTTTTAATAAATTTATTTTTATTTGCGAACTTAAGTTTTTATTTTAAAATAATGTAACAGCATATATATATATATATATATATATATAGTTCTTACAGTTTAAAAGTCCATCCTTAATAGTTGATTGTAATTTGGATCCAGTGTTAATTCCCATGATGTCCTGGGGAGACCAGTATGGTGTTGGCCATTATATTAGTATTCATCTGGAGGCCCTTTACTGTAGCTGGTATAGTTTTTTGCATGCTGTTATTGCAGGACCCTGATGTCCTGGGGTCTGCAATATAGGAAAACAATATTTCATTTCTTTCTTTATAAAAATGGAAGGGATTGAAAGTGCATCTTTTCAATCTTTTCTCCTTCAACTCTTCCAGACTTAACACATATAGCACACCTAATAATTTATTTCTAATCTTTTCCTTTTTATATTAAAATTGTGGATTGACTGGACATGAAATCATGATGATGATAATCCTTTCACTGTGGTCTGTTTCCTGGAGAATTTTTTTATTGGCTATTCTGTTCTTATTGCTTTTCTCTCGTATCTGACCTTTAATTATAAATTTTGAGATGCCCAAGGGCTAGTTTACTTAAGACTAATTAAAAATAATTGTTTCCATTTTTTAGCCTTTTCACAATAGTAAGTAATATATTCAAATATCAGCCTTTCAAGCCAATTGTGCATGCGCTTTGCGAGTGTTAATAATAAATGAATACTTTCCTTTCCAATACAAGATATAGTATTTATGCAGGAATAAAATGAATCCACTTATTCCTACAACTCAAATTCTTATATATCAGCAAATCTGAAGTACTGGAAAGGAAAGCATGAGGATGGACCACTCACTTTAAATCACTATTTACGATGTCTGAATGAATGAATAAGAATTTGAGTTGTAGGAATAAGTGGATTCATTTTATTCCTGCATAAATATTATATCTTGTATTGTAAAGAAAAGTATTCATTTATTATTAACACTCACAAAGTGCATGCACAATTGGCTTGAAAGGCTGATATTTGAATGTAATACAATTGTAGACATAGCGCTATATAAAAATAAATGTTTGTTTACAATAGTAAGTAATTAAATTTTGTACATTCTTAAAGATATATTTTTATCTTTAAATCTTTAAGTTTTTGTTGAAAATTTAGTTTTAAAATACTTTTTTTTAAATAAAGTTTTCTTTTAATAATTTTCCATCTGTGTGATTTTATACATATACTTACGAGTTTAGATGACTTTTAATTTTCAATTTTTAATTTTTTAAAAACAAATTTTTATTTGTGAACTTTTTATTTTTAATTTCTAATTTTACTTTTTATAATAATGTAACAGCATGTATGCCAATTACATCAATTCACAATCACATTATTATTTCTGTTTTAAGTCCTGAGATCATTCTTTTAAATATATTTGAAGTCAATAAAATTACTCTTTGACTTTAAATATATATTATTGCAGAGCCTTGTTTTCAGTTTATAGTTACATAAATGTCCCAGATTTTATAGATGATCATTTCATTCAATAAAATTTAAATACAATATTAAGTGAGTCTCAACATATAATTTTCTATTATTGAAAATTGGCACCTGAACCTAAAGGTTATTCCTTTTGCACACATATACCATTAAAATTTTGGTGACTAACCTGGTGGCTCATTTAATTTTTAAACACACACTGATTGTATTACAATAGTTACAATTTTGGGTTTAATCAACTCATGGCTTGAAAATAAATGTAGTCTAAACAAGTTCATTTATTGACATGTATCTGATGAGTGAATGATTTACACAGTATATAAAACTTTATCATAACAAATAAAAAAGTTGAAATATACTCCTCTCATTAGATAGGATACTATTATTTATGCAAGTTACTAATTTTAATTTATAGGCAATGAAAGGAAGGAAGGCATAATCTGGACTATTATATCATGGTAACATATTTATACTTAAAGATTAACTATTCTTGGATAATATTGTGTTTTACTAATAAATTGGTTATGAATAAAACTAATCCACAATTATCAGGTGGACTAATCTCTGTTTCCAAGAAATGTTTGAGTTAATAAAAGCAAAGTTGGAAAATAATCTCAGATATTAAAAGAATATTAGAAGTATGATCTGAAAATATGACTTAAGAGAAGAGGCTAAGATTGAATCTATAGCTCTAAAAGGAAAGATTGAATTGTCAAGGGAGAAGTGAAAATAGAGATTAAAAAGATGAATAAAAATCTATGGGAATCTTTATAAGAATGTCAAGGGTTTCAAAAGCAAATTATAAAAGACAATAAAAGTTTAAGAGATGAATTTAAAAACTTTATAGCAGAAATGGAAAGTTCATTTCACAACTAACATCAAGAATGGGAAGCAAAGTTAGAAAATGTTAAAATTCAAAAGGATAAAATAATTAGGTCCATCCAGGAATATTGCATACAAATTACCTATGAGATGAAAGAGAAAGAATTAAAAGAAATACAAGAAAAAATTCAAACAACATTCAGTACATTTGCCAAACAATTTTATGAAAATAGGATACCAATTGGATAAACTGAATACTAAAATTAGAAAGTAGATAAAATTATGCATGGCAAACTAAAAGAGAAAATGGAAAAAAGAATATGGTTACATAATAAAACTAATAGAGGCAGCATTGAGGTGGTACATGCAATGGATAAAGGCCAACAGAATAGAAAGTTATAACTCCATGCAATAAAATCAACAAGAGAGATATCAGTGATTATTGACAAGATAGAAGAGTTAAAAACAAAGTACAAACTGGAGATAAGCATGTTGTAACATTAAATGAACCATTAGGCGAACCCAACACCTGAATTAACAAAGTAAAGAATGGTAGATATAATAACCATAAGTTAAAACAGGAAACTGATTGGAGTTGAAAAAGCATTTCATAATCCACAGAAGATGACCTACGATAAAAGAGGCCAAGAATTGAAGCCATATTTGCCAAATTAGTAGCAAAAATGAAAATAAAATAAAAAAATATTATGGTGAATTAAAGATTTGGGTAAACAGTTCCTAGCATGTGTTTTTTGAAAGACAATGAGATTTGGAAGCTAAAACCACAAGAGATATAAAAATGGTTATTAATAATATAATTGAAATAAAAGAAATTGAATTTTCTTCCTTAACCATATATGTACACAGGTCCAGGAAACAAGGATTATACACTATTATGAATGATAAAAAATAAATTAAGATAGAATACATGAAAATTGATAAAACAAAAGTTAGTGTGGGTAATTATAAAACTGCAAATTAACAAAAATAGCAATTGTGGGTAATTATAAAACTGCAAATTAACAAAAATAGCAATGTTAAAACTGATGATCAAGTAATGAAAATCAAGATAGTTTAAAAATAAAACCTTCTATTGAGAAAGATCTTATGATGAGACTGGAAAATAATAAGACATCTTATTCTGATAGTAATGCTCATTTTCCAAGTTTACTTCACAAAGCAAAAATTTAAAAAATCAGGTTTTATCTCCTGAGACACATAGATCTGAAGATGCTTTTAATGACAGAAGTGCCTTTCAGATCGATGGAAATGTAGAACCATCATAGAATGTTATAGAACATTATATAAAGCTTACAGATAAAACTTACTTTTAATAAATTAGTCATAGAGAATAAAGATATCTTAATGTACAATCATAATATCATATATGATTGGTAATTCTTAATGGGGTTATTCTGTCTGTATTTACCTATGGGTATGATAGCCAAGCTAACACAAAGTGCTTAGACTACCATAACATAAATTTCATGGACAAATCTTATTCTGTAAATATTGGCTTATTTTTTAGGTATCATAGCTGGGTTAAAATTAAAAGAGAAATTAATATCAAACTATAAGGTTGAAGAAAAACAACCAATGTTTGTTGATAACAATTTCATTTGGTACATAGAATCAATAATTTTAAACAAAGTAAAATATAATTCTCTCAATTTAGATTCATTTAACTGATATTATTCATGAGATGTATATAAATATCCTGTAAGGATGAAATTCCAAGCTATAATATCCTTATTAATGACTCTTGTTAATTTAAGGAATCATAATTGTATATCAAAAACATTTATCATGAGAATAAAATTATATAATTTATAGGTTCTATATTTAAGATAATGTTCAAGTTAATAATTCCCATTATTTTAAGAACTGATATTTATGTATTTAAGGCCTCCATTATAAGAAAAGGATCTTATATTTCAATAAATCCCATGTTAATGATATTTTATAATGTAGCATCATTCAATGTTTGGTTGTTTGATTAAATGTATTTACAGTGTATTGTACAAATGAGGGCCAGTTTTTTTTATTAAGTTATTTAATTTTGAGACATAGATATATTTATGTTATATCCAATTGGGACTGGATCCAATATAACTTATTTGTTTTTGTGCATTGTGTGTTCTGAGTTAACTTGAGTAGTATTATTTATAGGGCTATTCAAATGAATTAACCACACTGAACTTAGTATAAAATTAGGTCATGAAGTAGGATTAATCTTAATTAATATTAGTATTGTTTTATTGTAGTTTATGTAAGGTTTAATTTGAATTGAATTGTGAATGGATAGTTAATTTTCTTATTAATAAAATAATCTAAACAGGTACCCACTAAGGAAAAGTTGTAAACAAAATAGAAAGAAAAGTAAATATAATAAAGAAAAATAGGGTTAAGAAACTCACTACTAGAATAATTAAATAAAAAGTTTAAAGCTATAATAAATGTATAGTAAATATTTTTTTAGTGAGATGTTATATAAAAATATGCCTATTCTTTACATTTGTTATCTGTTTTGTTTTACGAAAAACAACTTATTCATTAAGGAACTATTTTGTTCACTTTAATGTTAAGAAAATGATTTATATTATTTTGGTATGTTTATTTTTCAAAACATTCCAGAACTGCCAATAAATGTTTGAAAAAATATATTGTTATAATTTAGACTATAATTAATAAAGATTGAAATAATAATAGCCATGTATGTGAATTTAGGTAAGATTATTTTTTTAAAAAAACTAAATACCAAAAGCATTTTATATTTATTTTATAATGATTAAATGATTTATATTTTATTAATCTCTGAAAATTCTAAAACACTAATTTTAAATGTGTGTATGAATATACCAAAAATTATATAAAAGCATCATTAATTATCTTATTCTACAATCCCAGTAACAATGGTATATAAAAATATGAGACAAGAAAGAACAGCAGAAAAGGAGAATATAGAATAAAATTTACTTATTTGCAATCTAAATCTACAGCTGACAATATCAGATATATTTCTCATAAAAATATACAATTGGTGTTTAAATACCAGAATGCCTTACTAACAGAAGTAGAAAAGGGGTCAAATGCCCTGCCCCTTCCATGTTCTACCTATAAATCTGATGTTTGTGTTTTTATTTGCAGTTAGAAGTTTAAGCATAAATTGTAAAAAAAATATTATTTCAACATTATTTCAAAATTTGGACAATGAAGGATATTTCATCAATTTCTATGAAATTATGGAAAAAAATTATTTAATTATAGATAAGCCATTTATCACTCCCATACCAGAATTCTTTGAGAAAATATATCTACAACTTAATAAATCAAAGAAAACTTTCCTGAAAATTTTCAGCCTACAGGTTATGGAGGCAATGGATTTTCATAACATGAAGCAAATTTATCCATTAAGCTGCTTAATATTCACTGATTACAAGTTCTAGAATAAAGAACTTTCATACACAAACCTTTTTAAAAAAAGAAACTTTCTCAGAAATAATAAAATTCTGCTTATATATATTTTTAAAGCTTTGTTTTAGAGCTATCAAAGATAATGGATTTGATTTCCAGGTAAATCAATTGTAATAATAATATTTTATTTCTATATTTATGTGCACATACTGTGTGTGAATGTATGAACATTTACATAGTTAGCACACATTATACTGTTTATGATGTAACTGATGAGAAAAAAAACTAAAGGATCTCATTCTTGTATAACTTAAATACTTGGGATTAGAATAACTTTTTGTCTGTCATACTTATCCAAAATTTATTTGAATTTCTTAAATGCTTTAATGTAACATTTATAAAACTAATTGTACCATCTGTACGATTGAATGTTATAAGTTGATCAGAGTCATTAAAAATATTAATGCCTTTTGTCTATTTAATATTTATTAGTGATGTGAATAAAATTGGATGATTTTAATGTAATCAATTCATATTAATTATTTTACTTATTCACTCACATAAATTCAGTCACATTATTATGATTTTAAGCCTCAAGAACATTGATCATTTATTATTTTAAATATATTTAAGTTTATAATATTACCCTTTGAATTTTAAATATAAGTTATTGCAAAACCTTGTTTTTTTTTTTTTTTGGTTTATATTTAAGAAGAATGTCACAGAACTTATAGTTAATAATTTCATTGAATAAAATTGAAATAGAATATTAAGATAGTTTCAACATATAAATTTTTGTTATTGAAAATTGGCATCTGAATCTACAGGACATCCCTTTTCCCTTATGTACTGTTACAATATGTATATATGTATGTGTTTGCAATCTTATTATTAATTTTAATTTTGTACAGCGTGATAAAGTATCAAAATTATAAAAATTATCTTAATATAATTATAAATTTAAAAGTTAAATTTTGATCTAAAATAGTTTACCACTAAGAAAATTTTATTACCAAATAAGTAATTTAAGACTTTACACATCTGTAAGCTTAAATGGCTTTTACTTTATAAAATATTTAATATTTTTAGTGGGATTTTTTTAAAATTTTGTGAAACTAAATATGTTTATAGAATAATGACTCATTTAAATAAAGCTTCTGCAGTTTTTCTTTAAAGTAAAATACAATTTGAAATTATATATATGCAACTGTTTTTCTTTTTGCATACATAAATAAATTTTAAATTATAATAATGGTAATATATATATATATATATATATATATATTATAATTATAATAATTTAAAATTTATATATAGCGCCATCTTTTGGATATATATATAATATTCAAATGTATTTGCTAAGCGCAGAGATTAAATGTAATTAAAAAAAGGTTCCACCTTTAATAAAAGCTCAACAATGTCATAATGAATAATTACGGTACTCTTAAACTCAAACACATCATTTCAAACGTCTCCATCTTGTGTTTGAGTTTGAAAGTATCCTCAATCCTCAACATGACATAATTGAACTATTACAAAATCAGTAAAACACATAAATAAAGAATTGAAATTTTTTTTCTTTTATACCTATATAAATAAATGATGAATGGTGAGCGAGGCTTTGCTACATCCCATGAATTGAGCTGTCCAATTGTAACAGTAAGAATGAGATTAGATTCTCTTAATTACACTCTACAGTTTCAGTGTCAAAATTTTAACTGTATAAAAGGAGATTTTTAATTGAGGTGGTAAAATTTTATTACTTTATATGCCAAATTGTAACAGTAAATAATGGTGAATGACCTACCTTTAATCTGTAATACTTCACGAATGGATAAACCAAACTTTTCATGATGTAGAATGCAATAATTTCAATCTTATTAGTTCTAAGTTATAAATCTCTAACGTTAAAACTAAATATAAGAAATATATTAATGAGACTGAAAATTATTTGTTAAATATAATTCAGAAACAAAGGGAAAATTTTATTGAATCTGGATTATATTTTGAATAATAGATAAATATAAATAATTTATTCTAATATCTTAATCCTTTAATGATAAATAATGTAGCTGTTCACTAAAGTTCAAACAAATAACCAAGTGTTTCAATATTCTTAGGGTAAAACAAATAAAATGATATAAATTAAATACTTTAATCTTAACAGAAAAATAAATGAAGTCAATCTTTTATATAAAATAAATAGTTCACATTTTATTTATGGATATATATGAGAATGGCAATAAAAAAAACAGTAACAATAACGGCAATTTCATCATACAGATTTTTAGTTAATTTATGAACGTTATATATTGAATAATATATATTTTATCATATGTTTATGGAAAATGTATTTTATATCTTATAAGTATTGACCATCTCAATTATATAATTAAATAACACAATAATAATAATTTAGCTTATTAATGATTAAGTAATTCAAAAAGTCAGAAATCCATTCTTTGATGAATAGATGATATTGCTTTGTCTCAACAAAACTCTTTTCAAACTATGATGTATATATTCCTTTAAACGACATTTCTCTTTTATTAAGTAAATACAAACTGCACCACAAGGGAATCCCTTTAGTCCTTGACAAAATACTTTAAACATAACAAAAGTACTACTATACTTGTACAACACTTAAGCTTCATGAACATTTAATTGGGATCTAATAAGCAATTTTCCTACTACTCTAAGAAATGCCTTCATAATAGACATTAAAAATGACTTTCTAAGTCTTTATGATTACATATATACATTATTATTATTCAAAAAATATAAAAGTTAATTCACGTTTTGAATATATTTCAATGATCAAGTGAATTATCGTACCTTTTATGTTCCTAATAATTAAGGAATTTAACAACTTAAATAATCTTTACCTAAATATAAATTACAATATAAATTTAGCTTCATATATTTATGCTATATAACATATATATGTGTGACTTATAAATCACATGTAAATTATAAAATGATAGAAAATCAAGTCAGATGTCACAAGACTTAATTTTAATAAAGCTCATATTTATATTACTATATATATATATATAATAGTAATTTAATTATATACATTTAAAACATGTTGTTTCAACTCATAGTCTTTTCATGGACAAATGCTAAAGAAATAAAAAAATTATTCACAGCAATATATATATATATATATATATATATATATATATATATTCACATTTATATATATATATATATATATATATATATATATATATATATTGTTTAAATACCAAGTACAATCTGGTTGATGTTTCTCTTGTTTTCTCATCTTATTAACAAATAACAAAAAAATAATAACGTCAAAAATATATTTACTCTTCAAACTTTATGGCAGGTAACTATAGTCATATTTTTAGGATGTATAAATCTGAAGTAGTTTAATCTAGTCATGAAGTATTTAGTTCTGTAGAATAATATACATGATGGACCAGTAAAATTAATTAAAAGTTTTTTTGGGAATTGCCTTTCAAATCTTAGTGTTAATTATTTTCTCCAGGAATATGGATAGATAGTTGTTTACTAAAATTATTATTTTATATATGTATCTTTGTGTTAATGACGTCTGACTAATGCAATCTTGTAGATAACAATATAGAGAAGAGTGAAACCTTGAATAGCTGAGTTATTTACTGATGCATTTTTGATAATTATATAAACTTTAAAGAATTTTCTTCCTTTCAAATAATAAAATGCAGCAAAATTAGCCAAGAAAAGATTTTGTAGGCTATGTAAAAACATACAGAATAATAGTCAAATAATAATAATGCCTGCCATCCTTCCTCACAATTCTTTTATTACATTAGTGATTTTCATAGTATTTTTAAATTATCCAATTCCACAAGACATATACTGTCTAACTTTCGTTGTTATTTAACAGATCCATTGCTTGTATTAAATGATAATTTTTCTTCAACTTGTTTTTGGAACATTTTACTATCCAATTAACAACATCAAATATTAAAAAATATAATACAGATAATTTTAAAATAAAAAATAAAATAAAAACATGTATATATATTTATCCATTTTCCAATTTCTACAAACAGATTCACATACACACACCTTTAGATAATATTACTATTAACATTGTTAACAATATCCATTTAATGTAATTCATTTATTGTACCCCTCCCCTCTTTATATTTATATTGAATTCAAATAACTTTAAATAAAATATCAACTATAAATGTGTTATAAAATAAATAATAAGAACAAAACGTGTAAACAAAATCAAATATTAACACATTTAAATAGATATATGCATAGGTGATTATAAAAAGTTAATTCTTTAAAATATAATAATTCAAAAATCTTGAAGTAATTAATAAACCTTTTTTTTCTCTCCTTTAATAATGATAACTGATTTAAATATTGAGCTATCTAATCCTTACAATATATATCACTAAACATCACATGATCAACATCTCTTATGCTAGCACCTAAATTATTAAACAGGCAACTCTCCATACAGTAGTGTCAACCTGTGCCAACCAGAGTAATCATTGGATGCCAAAAGGCTTGTGCATAAAATCCTGATCTAGTGCCTACTCATCCAATATCCCCAGACTAGTTTCTGGCTTGTGGCCTTCATCAGTTAAGAGCTTTGGATCTGAGACCATTGCACCTAGAACTTAGGATCTAATGCAACTCTCCAGAAGCCACCTTTTATTTCTACTTAACTACAAAACTATGAAAATGAAATTGAAAACACAATAATATTTTCAATCTAAGCTCAATAGCTTATATAGTCATATGGGTCTGAACTCGGTTCAACACCCACACATTTTGCTGTCTTTGGCTCTTTTATAACCATAGCCACCACTATACTATTAGACAGGATTGGTGTTAAGCCACTAAACATCACATGATCACCATCTCTTATGCTAGCAAATAACTTATTAAACAGGCAAAATTTTCCATACAGTAGTGCCACCCTGTGCCAAGAAGAGTAATCATTGAATGCCAGAAGGCTGGTGCATAAAATCCCCATCTATTGCTTACTCATACAATATCCCCAGACTAGTTTCTGGCTTGTGGCCTTCGTCAGTGAGAAGTTTTGGATTTGAGAGCACTGCACCTAGATTTTAGGATCTAATGTGACTCTCCAGCAGCCACCTTTTATTTCTACTTAACTACAAAACTATGAGAATGAAATTGAAAACACAATAATATTTTTAATCTAAGGTCAATAGCTTATATAGTCATATGGGTCTTAACTCAGTTCAGCACCCATACATTTTGGTGTATTATATATATAAAATATCAAATAATATAAGTATAATTAAAAAAAATCCACTAGAATAAAACTACAAAATTTTTTATAATGCCTATATAAAATTGAAGGTTAATATTCTTTGCTATAGCCATACTTAAGATGGTGGAATATTGCTGTAGCAAAGAATATTAACCTTCAATTTTATATAGGCATTTAAATTTTTTTTGTAGTTTTATTCTAATGGATTTTATATATATATATATATTCTACCGTCCCCTTATATAACCCCTTTGCACCGGCTCCCTATTAAACCGTTCCTAAAAGGGATTGTGAGCTCCAAAACAAACATGATACAGCGTAAAGATTTATTTTTTTTTTTTATATCAATAGTTGTTCATTATCAACACAAGAGGGCGCCAGATATGATGATTTGATTCATAATTTAATTTCTCGCATCACCTTACGTCATATCAAAACGATTTTGAAGTCTAATCCCTGCCCATAAGCTCAAACTCCCAGCATGGACCAATAGGGATCACTCAGGGTCGTGATGTGATTGCCTTCAAGACTCTTATTCTGGCAAATGACACAATATTAACCAATGGATAAGAAGATCGGTTGATTAATCGATCGGTCCAAGCCTTGGACGGGATCATTGGTTATTTATAACTAATACGAATGTTCGGTTGAGGCATCATTAGAATAAACAACTAGACGCTTATAACATTATCCCCCCCTTTATCATACAATCCAATAGAATTATTTATACTAGCTCTATTGACATTTACTTATATTTATTAATAATAGGCCCTCCCAACTCTTAATCCTATGTTAACTACATAATAAGCAAACATCGTGACTTACGGCACGATGTTTATGAATGAAACTTAAAAGAGATAAAAAAAAAACAAAAAAAAAATAAGAAAGACAAATTTAAAAGTAAAATAATTAATTGCATGAATAAATGCTAACAATAATAATAACTTCAAAAAAAAAAAAAAATTAATTATAGAAAATGATTTGAGGAATGCTCGACTAGTTTAAATAAATAAAAAAAATTTATTGATTATAAAAAATGAAACATTGATTAATAGCTTTATTTGCACGCACATACGCGCATTCTCGCACTCGCACAGAAAAGAACATATTATGCATAATAAACATGGCTGATAAAATATATTTCCTCTTATTACATTTTGAAAGTAGGTGTGTGTTATAGTTTATCTGCGAAAGAAAATAATTCGGATCAAAGTTCATAACTGGAAAAGTCCTAAGATTTAAATATGATGGACTATGTAGCATCTGATATTTTTTATTTACGAAAGTTGAGATTAAAAATAATAATATTTAATATATGAGAGATTACGGATCATTTTATATTTGATTTATGAAAGTCAAATTTAATTAATTATGAGATTGCCTTTTAAGTTTACGTAAAGAATGAATGAAAGCATTATAAAAAAAAATGTTTACCTAGGATTTTGCTTAGTCTTCTGCTGCTTCTAATTTGGTGAGGGTTCGAACCTGATAGATGAGGTTTCCATAATACATGGTTATTCATTTCACGTAAGTTCAGCGTAGTATGTTTGGACGATTCTTGTATATTAAACGGAACAACGTCCTTAGACTGATTGGAGCACTATGTTCGGACGGTATTGTTGTTGATCAATCATAGCTGTGGAGATGTTCTGGCGGCGGAGCGTCGGTCAATCACTGAAGGGTTTTCTAGCCCATCATGACGATCGACGCTCTAAATGTTAATTTCACAGTGATCATATTGGATAAACTGGATAGCAAAAAAAAGAAAAGTTCTAGTTGTAGCTTCCGGAGGAATTTAAAAAAAAACTATAAGCAGAAAAAAGTGTAAAAAAGAAAATGTAAAAAGCTCTTTCTTTAGATTTAGATTCATATTTATATGGGTTGGTTATTATCTGAGGATCAAATCTCCACCCAGAGTTCAATATTCTTTGAGTTGTCGTTGGGGTCCACATCCTACGTAATGTCCACTCAATCCATATGCTTGAGGCAATCTTAGGTTTATGCAATCTCATATTACAATCTCAGTTAGAAAAAAATCATACTCATTCACACCTTTTATGCATACATGTGTGCATGTTTTAAGAGAACAATTTAACTTACATTAGTTTAAAAGTCGAGCATTTAATCTGTCTCAAAATCACTTCTATAAGCTTTTAACTTTCACTACAGTTATAATCTAAAACAAACCCCTTTTAATTACCCCCGCGGCATATACAAGTAGAAATCACTTATTGAGATTTAAAATGGCATATTAATAGTACTTTATATTTTATTATTTTTTCCCTTTGTTTTCTTTTTAGAGAATATTATTATAATAGATTATATGAAAGCCTTAACTATTTAATCAGAAATATTAACATTTTATTTTACAGTATATTTTATAACGCATTGAAAGAAAACTACATTTATTTTTTATCATAAGTTGAAAGTGAAAGAAGAGAAAAAAATATAGAGTGTTTACATTGCTCGTGTGTGTGCGTATATACCTGTACCGACTTTGTCTCGGTACAATATATATATATATATATATTATATATAATCATTAGCATTTAGGTTTATTTAATATATATATATAAATCGATGTCTGTATTTCTTCAAAATAATATACGCAAATTTATAAATAAATATTTAAAAATACAGTATTTAAAAGCTTATAAAAATATAGATGTATAACAATCACTTTGGAGCGCTAACAACTAGAAGCGCACCTAAGTGACTGTTATACACCTATATTTTTATAAGCTTTTAAATACTGTATTTTTAAATATTTATTTATAAATTTGCATATATATATATATATAGGCTGCAGAAAGGAGTTTGCTATTAACTGAAAGAAGACCCTTTGATTCCTCTTGGAGGCCTTAAAGGAAGTGAGCAGTGCAAATTCCTAATGTCCACTCCATACGTTATTATCATTGCAGCTGTTATTACTAAGTGATTATTCATATAGTATATGAACATGGATGGGCTGCTCACCAACACGCATTAGCCAGTGTGGTGAGTTTATTGGATTTTTACCTCTGAGTTTAAGATCAAGAAACACCATGATCTTTCTTCTCAGTGTCTGATAAGGCAGAATGAATGTTTGTGTAAATGATAAATATTTTTTCCAATACATATATACAATTATGACAGACAAAAATAAAGCATGGCCCTTATTCCCAGGAGGCTGTAAAGTCACCAACCAAGGCAGCGGTTGGTGGCCAAAGGCGGAGAGTGCTAAGAATCCCCTGATTGCGGACCCAGGCTGCCATTTGATGACGACTTTTTATTTAGGTACTTACAACTGCAGATCACTTTCAAGTGAAGGAAGATTGCAAGAATTAGAAGAAGAACTGTCTTATATTAAATGGGACATTATTGGACTTTGTGAAGTTAGAAGAAAAGGTGAAGAAACAATTGATTTAAAAAGAGGACATACACTCTATTATAAAGGCACACATATTGGAAATACAAGTGGAGTAGGATTCATTATAAATAAAAAGTGGAAGAACAATATTGTGGAGATTGATGGTGTATCAGACAGAGTGGCAAGATTAGTTATACAACTTAATAGCAGATACCAAATGCAGATAATTCAGGTTTATGCCCCAACAAGTTCTCATAGTGATGAAGTAGTAGAAGATTTTTATATGGATGTACAAAAGGCTTTTGATCAGAGTAAACAACATTTTAAAATTGTTATGGGAGACTTTAATGCTAGAATTGGTAGACAAATAAAAGATGAAATTGCTGTAGGTAATTTTGGTTATGGTAATAGAAATGAGAGAGGACATAGACTTGTGGAGTTTGCAGAAAAAGAAAAACTTTATATTATGAATTCTTTTTTTGAGAAAAATATTAAAAGGAAATGGACATGGAAGCATCCAAATGAAGGTACAGCAGAATTGGATTATATTTTGACTAACAGGAAATACATATTTCAAGATTGTAATGTTCTTAATAAATTTAACACAGGAAGTGATCATCGATTAGTAAGGTGTAAGTTACGTGTTAATGTAAAACTAGAGAGACAAAAATTATTAAGAAAAACAATATTTACAGTTGATATTCCTAATCTTCAGAAATATTCTAATGAATTTAAATTAGAACTTACCAATAGGTTTCAAGTGTTAGGAGATTTTGAACATGATTCAGATTTGAATGAAATTAATATGAAAATAACTGATACACTTTTAAAAACTGCAAAAAAAAAAATTCTACTGAGACTAGAGACTTTATGAAGAAAAGAAGGAATATGAAGATATATAAAAAGGATGTATTAAAAAGAATTGAATATCTCAAATTTTGTAAAATGGTACGGAAAAGTGTTGAAAATGATATAAGAAAGTATAACTGTGAAATAGCAAGGAAAGCTGTAGAAGAAAATAAAAGTCTCAAGAATGTTAAACCAACATTTTGGTATTGGTAGGAAATTTATATCTGCAATTAGAAAAAAAAGATGGAATTATTACTAAAAAGAGATATGACATCATGAAATTGGTAGAAGATTTTTATCAAGAATTATATAGTAATAAAGAACAAGTACCTCCTATATCTATTACATCTTCCGAATTGCCCAGAATTTTAAATGAAGAAGTGAGCATGCAATGAAATGTATGAAGAAAGAAAAGGCTCCAGGAAATGATGGAATTATAATTGATATATTAAAAGAAGCAGGTGAAGAAATAAAAACAATTTTAGCAAAGTTATATACCAAATGTCTAAATGATAAAGATGTACCGGAAGATTGGAAGAATGCAGTAATAATATTAATATTTAAAAAAGGTGATAAAGAAGATATTAGAAATTACAGACCTATCAGCCTTTTATCAGTTTTATATAAAATTTTTACCAAGATAATTACAACTCGTCTACAGAGAACTTTGGATTTCCACCAACCAAGAGAACAAGCTGGATTTAAAAGTGGTTTTAGTACAATAGATCATATCCTGGTATTGAAAGAAGTCATAGAAAGGACAAATGAATATGAGTTGTCATTATGTTTTGGATTTGTAGATTATGAAAAAGCATTCGATTCTATACACATTTCTTCAGTGATTAAAGCATTGGATCATCAAGGTATAGATCCAGGATATTGTCACATTTTAAAGAATATTTATAAAAATGCAACAGCAACAATTAGATTACATAATGATACTGGAAAAATCAACATTGAGAAAGGTGTAAGACAAGGCGACTCCATATCTCCAAAACTTTTTACAGCAGTGCTGCAAGAAGTATTTTGTGGATTAAAATGGGAAACTAAAGGAGTGAAAGTAAATGGAGAGTATTTAAGTCATTTAGCTTTCACAGATGATGTAGTTGTTTTTGCAAATAATGCTTCAGAGCTGCAGGAAATGTTGCAGGAGTTAGTAGATGAAAGTAGAAAAGTAGGACTAAAGATAAATGTTAAAAAGACTAAAGTAATGTTTAATCGATTTGCTCAAAATATGAAAATAAAGATTGATTATGAAGAATTAGAAGAAATTAACAGTTACAAATACCTTGGTCAGATTATTAATACAGATGAAAACATACTAGAGGAAATTAATCAAGGATTAAACTTGGTTTTGGATTGCTTTTGGTAGAAATAATTTGATACTAAAAGGAAATATGCCTATGTGTTTGAAAAGGATGGTTTTTAACAAATGTGTTTTACCAGTTCTTACATATGGATCTGAGACTTGGACACTTAATAGAAGAGCAATACAGAGACTTCAGACCACTCAAAGGAGTATGGAGAGATGTATGTTGGGAGTAACAAGAAGAGATCGAAAATGCAATGTATGGGTAAGACAACAAACAGGTGTTACTGACCTTATTGAAAAAAATAAAAGATTGAAATGGAGTTGGGCTGGACATATTGCTAGAAGAGATGATAATAGATGGACAATTGAAATTTTAAACTGGATTCCAAGAGATTGTAAAAGACCCAGAAAGAGACCACATGTGAGATGGATGGATGAAATAAGAAAATGTGCAGGGGTGTTGTGGAGAAGAGAAGCTAAAGATCAGAGAAGATGGATTAAACTTGGAGAGACCTTCATCCTGCAGTGGATTGATAATGGTTGATGATATATATATATATATATATATATATATATATATATATATATATATATATATATATATATATATATTATATATATATATTTATATATATTTATATATATATATATATATAACTTTACTGAGTAACTTATTTTCTATGTAATATATAATTATTTTAATTCATATTAGTAAAGTCAATAATATGTAATGAATATAATTTATACAGAAATACTTTTGATTACTAATTTAAAAAAATTGTCATTTGAAATAGGATATGATAGAAGATAAATTCTACATACATTAAATAAAGTAAATAAGAAATCTTACAGCTTTAATAAAAAAAATATATGGACTGCCATATCATTTCTAAAATAAATTATAAATTTAAGGATATTAAAAATGTTAAATCTTTTAAATTCAAACAAATTAATTAATAATTTCAAAAGCACTATACTGGAAAGACAAAAATGCAATATTTATTAAATAAGTGGATAAAAAAACCAAAGATAGATAGGTTAAGAAGTTCTTTAGATATAAAGATTAAATGAAAACGAGATACTCCATAATTTTACAATAATATTAATAAATATGCAGTCTAATACTGTTTCAGTCTATTTTTGATCATGAAAAATTTTGTAATTTTAAATGTAATTTTAATTATAACTAATTAAGAATTTTGCAAAAAGGACATCATAGAAAATATAAAGAGGCAAATTTTATATATCAATTTAAAAATTATTTAATAGACAATCTGTTAATAATGATATTCATAGTTCAGATGATAATAACTAGGTATCTGCATAAATTGTTATTTATACAAAACATTAATATGGTTTTAAATAATTATATATGAAATGTTTTTAGTATGTAACTTATGTAAATATTTAAATTAATAATGAGATTTTTCATACATTTTAAAATTTATATTTAGCAGTAATGTAATTGAACACACAAGGTTATAAAAGTTGGAATGATAACTTAAATAATACATATCATCCAGTGAAAGTATTTTACTTGCTTAATCTTCTATATATGTGTGAGATAAAGATAGCATGTGTATATACCTGTTTATTTTATAAATATATGGTAATTTATTTATTAAGAAGAAATAAAAATACATAATTATATAAGATAAAAGTTTGCACTTTTTAACCTTTCAAAATTTAACTATATTTATTGTAAAGGATTTATTTAAATCATAATCAAATTTATTTACTTATCTAAAGATAAATATTAGTGTTTTATTTTCATAGAACAATGAATTCAACTTTATAGAAATCATAAAATAAGAGGTGAAAAAATGTTAAGTTGGTTAATTTTTAAATTGATGGAATTTTAAACCTTCTCTTTTGTTTAATATTTTTTAAAAACTAGAATTTTTCAAACAGAAATAGTCATAATTTATTAATTTATATAGAAGCAAAAAAGTAAAAAAAAATAGGAACTGTGTACATCTATTACTGTGGGAATTCATATTAAAAAGGCTATAACTATTTGTATTTATATATTGAACTATTTTCATCATATAATATAAATATTGAATGTCTTTAGAAAAAATTAACTTTAATTAGATTTTCAAAATATATTCAAATGTTAGTAATAGAACTTATTATTATATGCTAAATATTTTGAGAGGATTATTTTTCACTTTTCTTCAGGTGTTGCTGGCCTGACCAGTGGCAGTATTAACATTGATATCAAACCTGAATCCTTAGATTCTTGAATATTAAAATTTAAAGTAATGCTCTAAGCAATTGAGCCACCCTGACAAAAGAAAAATTCAGTAGAAATTTCATATAATTATCTATAAGGTTCCTCCTGAATTCTCCACTTTTTCTTAAGAGCAAAGTTGTTAAGTAGTTTACATACAGTCACCCTAGGTTAACTTATAGAGTTATTCACTAATGTCCTGGAAGCAGCTGCTTTGAATTTTCTTCGTTGTACCTTTTTCTCCCTAATTAATATTTTTGTATTTCCTCAATTGGACATATCTCCAATGGTACATTCATGGTCTGCTATCTTAGACACATCTATTTTCTCTCTTCTAATCATCAGTTTGCATTCTTGCAATTTCTTTTCAATGTAGTGACTGATCTCACTAATATACATTCTTCTACATTCACATTTTATTTTATAGACATAATTTTTGCAGACTTTGTAGATGTTAGAATTCCTTGTATGGTGGTATGAATTTGTAAAGCTGTTCTTATTTTATAATGATTGCAGATTTTTCTTAATTTGTCTGTGATTTTTGGTATGTAAGAATACACTACATTATCAATAACTATTTTTAGATGCTTCTTTTTGTTGTCTATTAAAGGTTTTCTTAATAACAGCTAATCAACAAACATTTTTCATAAGAGTTTGTTTTATGTAGATAGTTCTTTTTTCACATTGCTGATTTCTGAAAAAAAACACATCCCTTATTCTGTTTCATAGTGATAGTATATCGCCATGTTTTGTGTTTCTGGTGTGATTGGATGCATATGCTAAGTATTTTTCTGTATGTGTGGGTTTTCTATAAACTGTATTCTTGATTTACCATGAAAACATCTTGTCACAAGAACATCTAACAATACCAATTTTATCCTTGCTCTGATTCTATTGTGAATTTAATTGAAGAGGATATGTTGTTTATGTGGTTCCAGAATGGTTGTAGTAGTATTCCACCATGTAAACATACATAAAATGTATCATCAACATAGCAAACCAAGATGGATATGGTGTAGTATTTATCACTATGCTTCCTAGTTATTTCATGTAAATATTACTAATCAAGGGTAAAAATGGTGAAACCATGGTGATTACTTGATTTCATTGGAAGAATTTTGTGTTGTATTGAAAGTAGGGTGTTATTATGCAGAATGTTAATAGTTCCATTATATTTTCAATTGAAGAGTTGTTCTGGTTTGTAAACTATTACCATCATTTAATGTTTTTACTTAGAATAGACAATGCTTCTTATACATTTGTGAATAAACTTTCCACACCAAACCTCACTCTTATTTCAGTTCTTTCAATTTTAAATATTAATATCAAAACTCCACTCTTTTACACTTTATAGCAATATATATATATATATATATATATATATATATATATATATATATATATATATATATATATATATATATATATATATATATATATATATATATATATTGATTACAATTTCAACTGTTCCCAGCAGTCTTCATCATATCTCATTCTAACTTTCTTACTTCCTCCATTTTTGAAACTGTAATCAATTAAATAAATATATATTTTGCTTTAAAGTGTAAAAGAGTGGAGTTTTGATATTATATATTATATAAAGTAAGCAAAAATAAGAAGAAGCGGTGAAAGAGTCTTGAGAATTTTAAATGTTCTTGATTAATTATGTAAAGTGTTTAGAATCCCTGCCTAAAAATTGGGTCTTGTATTCCAAAATATTAAGAACTTTGAAATGAAATCGACAATTTTTGGCCAAGTGAATTTCTAGAACTAACAATAGATATTAATGAAACATGATTGTTATCGAGTTGGGAGCATAAAGCTGAGGTATTTTTCAGAAATATGATGTTAGTTTACTTTTTCTGAAACACTGAAATATTTGAGATACTTTCTAAGTAATAAAACTTATTATGCCAAAAAATACAAGAACTCCTCACAGCAGGTCAATACCGAAAAGTGGCAAAAAATCTAATACCAAATACAAAAATAAAGACTCAAACATAAAGCATTGCAGGTACTTCAGTGATTCAGGAAAAAGTGAACTAATATCATATTTCAGAAAAATACTTCATCTTTATAGACTACTTAAAATTCATAAGGATCATGTTACATCAAGACTTATTGTTAGTTCTAGAAATTCACTTTGCCAAAAATTGGCAAAGTGAATTTCTAGAACTAACAATAAGTTTGTAATCCTTTAGCATACAAGACCCAGTTCTTTGTCAGGGTTTCTAAAGATTTTGTAGAATTAATCAAGAATATTTAAAATTGAAAGAACTGATATAATAGTGATCTTTGGTGTGAAAAGTTTATTCATAAATGTACCATGTGAAGAAGCATTGTCTATTCTAAAAAAGATTAAATGATGATAATAACTTACAAACCAGAACAACCCTTCCAAATAAAAACATAAGGGAACTATTAACATTCTTTATAACAACAACTTATATTCAATACAACACAGAATTATTCCAATGAAATCAAGGAATGGCTATGGGCTCACCCTCCTGATTAGCTATAAATCACAATAATAAAGACTACTTTACATGCACCTAAAGATTGGCTTGTTATATTTCTGATACATTTGTTGTGGTGGAACACTGCTACAGCCATTCCGGAAAAATATCAACAACATATCCCCTTCAATTAAATTCACAATAAAATCAGAGCAAGACAAAAAATGGCATTCTTAGATGTTCTTGTGACAAGACTCCCTCATAGTAAATCAAAACTACAGTTTGCAGAAAACCCACACATACAGGAAAATACATAGCATGTACACCCAATGACACCAGAAATACAAAATATGGTATTATACTATCATTATGAAACAGAGCAAAAGAAGTTTGTTCAGAAACCATCAATTTAAAAAAAGGGAAAGATGTTTATAGAATAAACCCTTATGAAAATCTTATCCATTACTTGTTTTTAAGAATACCTTAAATAGGCAACAACAAAACTATCAAAAAAAAACAATTATTGGTATGGTAGCACATCTCTACATACCAAAAATAGCAGGTAAATAAAGGAATATCTGCAATCAGATTTCCAGAACCATACCACCCTACAAATAATTCTAACATATATAAAGCCTAAATTGAAACACTGAAAAGAAAAATATTTGTCTATAAAATACTATGTAAATGTGAAAGAATATATATTGGTAAGTCCAGTTGTCCCATTGAAAAGTGATTACAAGAATAGAAACTGATGATTAGAAGAGTGCAAACACATGTGCTTAAGATAGCAGATTATGTATGTACCAATAAACCTATGATCAATTGGGAAAATACAAAAATATTGCACAGAGAAGAAAAAGTACAAAGATGAAAATTCAAAGAAACTGCTCATATGACAATGGCAGATAACCCCATAATTCAACCTAGTGAATGTATGGAAACCACTAATCAATTGTGCTCTTAAAAAATGGAGAAAAGTATATGAAATTTCTATTGGAAGGATAGCTGAATTGGTTGGAGTGTTGCCTTAAAATTCAATATTCAATAATCTAAGGGTCCAGGTTCATTTCCCTCCTAGTACTGCCATTAGTCAGGCTAGCAACACCTGAAGAAGAGAGGGAAATAATATATTTCAAAACATCGTGTATATACTAACCTGTGTGCTATTACTAACAATTGACTGTATTAGAAATATTTAAATAAAGTTATATTTTTCTAAAGACATTCAACACTTATATTAGATGATGGAAATAATGCAATATATAAATACAACTAAAATACCATCATTACAAACCTTCAGAAAATCACTATAACTATTTGCATAATAATAGGTAATATACATAGTAAAGATTGATAAGAATTAACATATTTATCTATAAATCATTGTACTAAATACTGAAACATCTAACTAATTAACATAAATTTGAATACTCCCCCTCATCACTATCAACCGCACACAGCTATGAGTATGAAGCCATGGAGCTTTGAAAGCGCTAAGCTTTAAATAAATTATTAATAAATATAACTTTTTTAATGAGCATTTAAAGTGCATAATTATTGATATTATACCGAATCAAATAAAATATATAAATGAGTAAAAATGTGAAACTAATTGTAATTATGCTATAAATAATAGCCAGGAAACACACATTTACATATATAAAATATAATAACTGTCATTAACAATAGATTATTCTGTACTTTTGTTTAAGTTATAATCACTATCAACTTAAGTCACATGACCAAAGAAAAGACAAATATTACATAATTTTTCCAATAACTGTGGATTGTGGATTGTCTATTTATTATATAATCTTGAAATTGGTTTATAAAAATAGATTTATTTATTTTTTTGTTTTTATGATATCTTTCATTATTAAATATTTTTTTGTTATCTGGGTTAAAGGTAAATTTAAAATTTCAAAATTTTTCATGATTAAACAAAATTGAGGTATTTTATTGATTATTTCTAATATTTTTTACAGAATTGTATAGTAAAGAGTTGGTGTTTTTTTAGTCTTTTTTTCTAAAGTACATCTCCATATTCCAATGTATGTTTTTTATATCCTTTTTTTTTTACATTTTAAGAATAGTATTATCAGTATTATTAATTAATTGGTTTACATTTGGAGGGACAAAAAATGAAACATTGTATTTATTAGTAAATATATTTTTAATAAATTTGGATTGAATATTTTTAAAAAAAAAATAGCATATATATCCATTTTGTATTACTTTTACTTCTGCAAATGTTGTAAGATTTATTACTAAATGTATTAGGTGTAGGTAAAGTTTGTACTCTATCATATCCTACACTTAAAAGTTTTTGAATAAATAGTTCAATATTTTAAATTTTATCACGTTTATAACTCCATAATTTTTTATTACGATGTAAAAAAAACATTTAAAGATAGCCATTTTATGTATCATTTGATACATGTGATTTGAAATGAAAATAATTCTTTTTCTGAATAGATTTGGCAAGTAATTTTTAATTTAAACAATATTTTTTAAGAAAATAATCAGTTTAATACTACTTCAGTTTTCTTTAATCATAAAAAAAAAAAAAAAAAAAAAAAACTTGCAATTTTAAATTTACCTTTATTCCATATCACACCAGAGTATTAAATGAAGAAATCATAAAAATAGAAAAATTCAAAAGAAGCAATTTTTATAAATCATTACAAAATGTATAATAAATAAAGCATTTGTTAATATCGATATTCACATTTTTGAAAAGTCACATGATCTCTGTATTTTTGGTTTGTTTACTGATTTCAGTTGGTAATGATTACCAGGTAATAATCAAAAGTACCTTTATTTAATTTATATAATATTTACCATTATCATAATTTACAATTAATATATAGTATATTTTTAGCAGCTAACTTGTTATTATATACATAAAATTAAAAAACTTTAAGGATTTTTTATAAGGTTTCTTTGTGTAGTTTTTCAGTTAAGTTCAGCTATAAGAATCCAAAACCAGCCTAGTAGTTAGCAATTAAAACCTAGCGTTGTAATTTTAATCCATGCTATTTATTAATATTAAAACATTGTTGTATTTAATAAAAATGGATGTATTAATCTTTATTTAAAGTCGTATCTGCTCTAAAAATTATATAATAAAGATTGCGTCAAAATAGTGATAGCAATTAATCCTTGTAAATTAAATTGTAATAATTCGATACCAATAAATAATTAAAATAATAAAAACGCAATGTTCTGATTTGACTTAACTGATGAGTTGTCTAATGGGGGTATTTATCTGTTTTAATAGCATTTATTCTCGCATTTAAAATGTGTTTATAATTTGCGTTTAATTTAACCCAATTCCCTTTTTCCATGAACCTTGATGTATTTAAAACTTTATATTCAACTCATAAGTTTACATATAAAGACATCTATAAAAAATTGATTTACCAATGTGTAATTAGATTTAAAGTTTATATTTAGACTAAAAATTATTTAATAATATCAAGTCTAACGAATGATTCACAATAATCATTAATTCATTTATCTAATGAGGATGTTGTCAAATTAATGAAGTACAAAAAATTTGACCCTTATAAATTAAGTTATGTAATTTGATATTGACAAACACAGAAAAAGTTGAAGACCAAAAAACAGATTTTGGGGGTCAGTTGGTCAGAGATAGTTTCTATCAGAATCCACTTGCGAGCCATTTATTTTTTTAGAAGCCTTATATTTATTATAGTACACATGGATGAAAATCGTTTTTTATTTTGCGATATTATGTAGTTGTATATAATAAAAATAATCTAATTAGGCTTTAATTAAGCTTAATTTTGATCTAATATAATATAGTACTCTATAAAATAATAAATAATGAGTAATTATTATCAATTTATATTACGAAATAAAATAATATCAAATGAGTAAATGCAGGATATTTAAATGTTATAGATTAAGTTGTAGTAATTTGAAAAACTATGATGAAAAGAAGTAATCAATTAAAAAATATTTAGAAGGAAAAATGTACATGTAAAACAAAAAGTGTATTATTATTTATGATAGCATTCAAACAGTTTTGAAATGAAGTAATGCTTTTATAATGTTAAACAATATAAAGGCTGGAATCATAAGTATATACTACATTTATAAACTTTAATATATTTTTGATTTTATATAAAAATAATTTATAGTCTTTAAGCAATCATTTTCTGTCACCAGAGGCAATTATTGTTTTTCTTTATGCTTTGTTGTCTAACAAAATAAAATTTAGTATTTATTATTTTTTTAAAGATTTTTTCAAAAACATAGCTTTAGAAAATAAAAGTTATTTGAAATATTAAATATCAACTATTCAATTTCCAAAAAATAAGTAAGCTTTAACAGATGGTTTTCTTTCTTGATGACATTACATATTCGTGAAAACATTAAGTATGTAGAAAAAAGAACATTTTAATAATTCTACAATAAACATATATAAATAATAATTTAGATCAATATGAACTGTATTAGCGAATTGTTTTCATGTTCAGAGGCCAGCTTTTTACACTTGAAATCACCTTGCCATGGGAGATGATCTGCTTCAATATATATGTCTATGTGCATAGGTAAAGCTTCAAGAATCAAGTGTAGTGTTCTTGATCCAATTCATATTGAGGCCTTCATTGTTTTAATATCTGCAGTTTATTGGCTCATACTCCTGTTTGTCTGCTCAGCTGATTCTTAATTTTAATTTCCATACAAGAATTTACATGTTATCTTTTTTTTTTAATTAATGAATTATTTCAGTTTATCTTATAAAGGAAATCTACATATGAATTCCTTTGTTTATTTCATTAACGATGTGTTCTACTCTCATAATTTATACTGGTATTATTTTTTAGAAAATAAACTTTTTCTAATCTTAAGAGTTTATAAATCTTTTACTTACTATTTTTAAAAAATCAGTACTTTAAAATTCTTTTATTTATTTAACGTATTACTTTTTCTCATTTAGTATGAGTCACAAATCTGAATATCTCTTTAATAAGATTTTATATTGCTTTTGAAAAGAATTGTATATTAATTAAATAGATTTTTATCACTAAAACATTATTTATCTGAGGAAATTAGTGCAAATTAAAAGATACAGATCTACTAAGCCACATTCCATTTTTTCTTTGTTTCTTTAAAACACTGTGTGTATATCACTAAAAAATTCTGAGATTAGTAATTTATATAAAATTCAATGTACTTTGCATTTAAAATCTGGATTCGTAAAGAGTTAAAAAATACAATAAAAAACTAAATGATAAAAAAAAAACTTTTTCCTGCTGCCATGGATGACAATAATTTTTTTTTTTTTTTTTTAAAAAAAACTTGTTAAAAATTAATTTTAATATATACTTTGTGTACTTCATTTATGTTGATAAAATGTTTTTATTTGAAAACTAATTGGAAGCATTAGATATATAAGTATTCATCTAAATTGTTTTATTATTATTTATTTAACTTTTCAATTAAAAAAATGAAATAAACTCCTTACATTCTTCATTTAGAGAATTTTGGCTGTCTACAATGGAGAAAAGAAAATTAAGGGGGGTAATTAAAGATATTTTTTCCATGTATCAAAGCATCGGCCAGGATACGAACCCGCAAACCCGGGACAACCGCTCGTAAAGCTGCTGTGCTGACCACTCGGCCACCAACGCTTGGCAATTAAAGATATTTTGCATGAAGATTTGCACACTGCCAATAAATTACTTAGTTCAAAACAAGTGTTGATGCCTTTTATTTTTGGATTTTTATGAAATCAATAAGTAAGCACCTATCAGACATGTGTTTAAAATCCAAATATATACATTTTATTTCAATCTTTTTTGTGTGTCTTTGTTGTTATTGTTTCAATGCCAGCCAGTTCATTTTATTTAGATTATTAGTTTGATTTTTACTTTGTTTTGAATGTGGCTGAATATTTTTGTTTACATAAAATTGACAACACTTCTACAATTGACATTTTTTCTCCTTCTCTTTCCCTCTCCTCATTTTTTGAAAAGCAAATAAGAATAGAGAATTTATAAAATTTTCAAAACAAAAATCAAAATTTAAAAATAAATCTATCTTATAAATCAAATGAGGTTGTTTAAAATTAAACATCAATTAATTTTGTAAATCAATATTAGGTAGCATTATGATGACCAAGGAAGCAAAGAAACCTTGAAAACATAGAATTGAGCATATTTTCCTTCTCTTTCCAACTTCTCTTTTCACATTTCTTCAAGTGAAAAGACAAATAATGCTAGAAATTGACAGAAAAACCTGTCAATGAAGAGTAATAAGAAGTTTTACATTCCAATTTCAATTTATAAATTACAGTAATATAATCATAAACCCAATTTTCAAATTCAAAAAAATTTCAATTGATTAATTAGTCAACACGATATTCTTTCATTATGTCAAAGTAGTGTTTTACGGAAATAGAAAAAATAAAATGCAGATGAGTAAATGTATAGATTGGTACCAATTAAAATTATCAACATTTCAACATATTTATACATAAAGCTAAACTAATGATTATAATAAATTTTAAAAAATATCTACAAAATTTGTATTCTCTAGCCAAATGAGTGAGTTTATATAACTCCAAAAGTAAATATATAATTAGCATATTCATGCAAAAAAAACAAAAAAAACAAATAAATACCTCACTCCAAGACACATTTAAGTTTAACTAAAAACTTTCTCATAATCTTGTATACAAAACAAATCAATTCCAAAATTTTAACAAAGTTAAAGAAATTTATGTAAATTATCAAAGTGCTATGTTACAAACCTAAATTTCAAAAGAAAATAATTGTTTTATCATTATATCCAGCTAATTACTAGAATAATAATAATTTCAATTTGCTTATTTAAATTAATTAGTAAATTCTTAGGCAACTTACACAATCATAGAATATATTATAACGGTCAGGTTTGTACATTTTCTCAACAGACCGAGAGTCTGAGCCAGAGAACCAAAAGCTGACCAAGTCTGGATCGTAATATCATACACCTGATCATGCCTCAAACTCACTTGCCTGTGCTTTCAATTCAACCCATATCAAATAACATGCCTGAGGCTACACTCGATATCTCCTTCACATTCCCGCAGTAGCAAAACAATAAAACATGAGAAATCCCCCCTCCCACACACACATTGGATTATATAACTTAACTAGTGATTTATAAGGTCATGAGCAAAAAGTGGAGACTGAGATGAATTTATATTTTATAAAATTTAATGTAATAATCGATAAATGAAAACAATGTGACATATATAAATATATTTTAACGGTCAATGAAAAGAGCCTTAAACGTATCCGCACTACCCGGGCGCCATCTAGGCATTTGAACCTAGAAAAATTTATATAGTAGGCAGATACGTAAGTTAAGATTCAAAAAAATTTTCTTATATATATTATTCTGACCGTTTGCCCAAGGTCACTAGCTCATAGAGTAGCAGAGATTTTAAAACATTTATAAGTTTCAATAGACTTCTATTCTCAAAGTATATATTAAATATTTAGAACAATAAAATAAAAGAAGCCACTGCCAGTAATTAACACACAAATAGATTTTTATTAACGCACATTTAAAATTGAAGATTAAATTTATTTTTAGATTTTAACATTAATATTTTTTTTTTAATTTAAATTACTATTTTAAATAGATCGCACAGATGTATATTTAAATTATATTTTACTTTAGCATGTCGAGCATAGATAGTCTACAGTTTTTTTTTCACTTAAAAACTTATCAAAACATTCATTCAATCTCAGACTAAAAGTTTGTAGTCAACCCAATGCCTGCTTCCAGATATATAGTAGCAATCAATGCAATACGAAGATGCTAGCATAAAATCACGCCACAGGAATGTGCATCTAGCAGCGTGATATTATTTGAAGGAAATGATCCAGGTCTAGATCAGGAAAGTGCCTCTGTCTGACTAAGGAATCATGTATATAATTTTTTTTAAAGAGTGCTACGTATGGGGGAAAGCGGTCTTTCTGCCGTCTTATAAATCCCTGTCCATAGAGCTAGGAGGGGTCAATGGCGCAGGAAATACATCTGCGACCAATTTCAACGATATGACTGCCTCTTTGGGGTCATGCATTCAGTTGGGCACGTTGCCCTGTATGCTAAACACGCTTCACATTACATTAATATAAACGTCTATATATCTCTCCACTAGCACTGACACAACCACAAAACAAATAGCCTGAAATTAAAATCTGTTAAATTAAACATAAACGAATTTAAACATAGTTATTAATCTTTATCCATGCAGCTATCTACACCCAACTTTAAATTTAATACATTTTAGTTAAAACATAATACACACAAAAAAAAAAATGAACTGGAAATGATTGCTTAAACATCTACATAAAAAAATATCAATAATTGAATTTGCATTCTTTAAGTCAGATAAGAGTTCTTATTTTCAGTTATTAATTACTTGCAATTTTATGAAAGTTATTAGATAGATACAATAGTTCATACTTTACGGATTTAATAGATTGAGAAGTCCATCTTCACGATCACTTTCGTAGATTTTGTCCTTCTTTGAAATGAAACTGCGACTTGCCATGCATTTGGTCAGGAACTGTCATCCAGAGGCCTCAGCTGGTTGTCCGGAAAATTAAATTTATTGCAGACTTCCACATCGTGAAAATCTGCAATATAGCTAGTTATAACGATCTATTCATAGACAGCTCTAAGATAACAATTATAATAATAATTTGGCTTTTATATTTTTATTAGTCTCTTATCATTAGATCTTGAGATTCAACGAGCAAGACGTCACTAATCCATTCATGTTTCAGTTATGGTCCGTGCTGTCATTTTCGTGTTTGCATTGGTCATTTAATTCCTTTGTACTCTCTTATCTGACCATTTAATTGTTTTACATGCCTCACGAGATAGTTTGCTTTTGAACAATCATTTAATTAATAAGACAATCATTTCCATTTTCTAAGACTATAGAAATCAACATTATTTCTATTTTTAAAATATCAATCTTTATATCTTTACTTTTTTACAAAAAAAATTACTTTCAAATATTTTTATTTTTTAAAAGTTTTTAAAGTTGTCCATCATGCGATCTATATATACGTTAAACAGTTTTTAAATTTCAATTTTTATTTATGATCTTTGATTTTAATTTTAAAATAATGTGACGGGATATTATATTCCGTTACAATATATATATATATTATTTGCTCACATGCAGGTGAGTGAATACTTAAGTTTACAAAGAATATTTAATGTAATCAGTAAATTATAAAACAACACAATTTATATATTGCTCACACACAGGTGAGTGCATACTTGGGTCTACAAAATTTTTTAATGTAATAGTCAATAAATAATAAAACAAAACCAATTATATATTTGCTCACGTGCAGGTGAGTGAAACTTAAGTTTCCAAAGTGTTTAAATAGATTATGGATTTGCTGAACTGACAATATGCTTACACCATCTTTTATATTACAGAAGAATATACACATAATTAAGATATAGTGTCTAAGGTTTCAAAGACTGAGCAATTTGACCTCTAACTAAACTCATTTTAAGGTTAAGTAGATTGTGAGATAAATATTCCCTATCCTCTATGTGATAATTTATGCTATGAGTTATGTCAGAAAAATTAATAACAGCTAGAGTGATCACTCATTTGACAACAGCTTGATCTTATATTATTAAGTTTAAACATAATTTACTATACAGATAAATAACATTAACTCAGATTCCGAATTGGATCAAAGCCAATTTTAATTTCTATGGGAGGATGAACAGATGTTGGGTAGTTTAACATCAGATTCTAGGGCATTACAAACTATAGTATCAGAATATGTGCATCTCAAATGTGCTCTTAATTGAAATTCATTATCTAGTGATCAATTCCTCAGACCACACTACTTGCTACAATATGAAGAGACCCTTTTATTCAAGTGAATGGAACAATGGCTTAATAAGCCCTTGGAATGCTTTGGTTCCTTTAAATACAATATAAATATCACAGTCACCTAAACTTAAGATGCATGATTTGCCTGGAATCAATCCTGATGTAGGCCATTATAGATATAGCAAGAAGCTACACATTTTTATGCTAACTAGCAACACATTCGCCATGCTAATTTAATATTTTCCTAAATTACTTATGCCAAATGTTAGCTTCTATCAGTGTCACTACCACTGGTCAGTTCATATATAATATATCTACTCACACTACAAAGGCAATAATAGGAATCTGATTTAAGGATATCTGTATAGCTTAACCTATAATTAAGGAGAGTTACAGCAAATTTAGGGATTTATCAAGAGTTAAAATATTATGTATATTCTGTCTATAATTACTCAAGCCTAATACTAAGCAAAATATTGGTTGCTAAAATAGCTTATTCAGTACATTACAAATAGCTGGCTCACTCTAGCAAAATAATAGTTTGATTTCAGAAGGGAGTTTTGCCTATATTTCTTTATATTATAATATCCCACTCTAATGGAATGGTGCCTATTCACCTCTCCAATAATTATCAAAACCTGCAAAACTCCATTCTGATGAACATAACATAAATTAATAAACATGAATTTAAAACTAAATATAAATAGCATAAGAACAAATTGCAAAAATCAATAAAGTGTTAATTTAGAAAAATGAATAAGGATGTATGTTTAACTGGTTTTATAGAACTTAAATGTTTATGATCAAACAAAAAATTTAAGAGTGCTTTAAGTTTTAAAATAAATTTAACATAAATGGTTTAATGTAATATTTAAATAATATAATGATAAATGAGGTTTGATTAGTTAGCTAGCTTTAATTTAGAGTTTGTTTAGTAATGAAATTAGCATATTCTTCTGAATGGTTTACTGGCAATACTTGGTAGTAAGTCTTTCAAGGCATTCTTTATTGGGTGTCTTCTCTCCATGAAATCAGGATGTGGCTTTTCTCCATTAAGTTAGGATGCAGCTTTTCTCCATTACTTCGGTTTACAGATTTTCCAGTACTTCGGATGTGGCTTTTCCATCACTGGGCTAGGGCATAGATTGATGTTCTCTTCTATTTGGTAGAGCCATTTTCTGTGGGTTGTACACAGCAAGTCTATCATCCCAGTAGCCCATAATTCTCATCTTAACAGCTTTCAAGAATTCAGTTTGGCCAAAAGTAATGCAGGAACAGATCTCTGATTATTCTTCTTCAAGACCTGTTTGGAAAAAAAAGCATCTAATTTCTTAAATGGCCACTACAGGCTTTTTATATCATATTTTTGCCAGTAACACCCCCCCTCCCTTTTACTTTCTTAACATCACTTGTTTACTTACTTCAAATGTTTGCCTTTAACTAAATTTCTAATTTTTTAAGTATTATCCACAGTTAAATCTGGAGTTAAAAGCTCTTTTCTTTTGGGTTTCCCAATTGCACTTAGGATAAATTTGTTTTTGGCCTGTAATTTTGAATGAGGTCAATTTTCGGCTAGAAGATTATTTTTAGACAAAATGTTAAAACTCGTAATCAACTCACAGCATGTGTAATTTTAAACAAACAATAGAACTCGAAAATTATTTTAAATGAATATTAAAACACAACTTCTTAAATGAATAATTTTACAAAATTAAACTTATAATTTTGTTATATACATAAATTCTAACTACATATTGCGATGTTTACTTCAGTTTTAACAAACACCAGGGTGGTATGTGTGTATATGATACCCATGATTGCATCTACATATTATAATGTACAAGGCAATATATATGCATGTATTTGGCAGTATTACAAGCACAAACTTGAAGTTTTAAATTAAAGAAATACATGCAACTGAGTGAAGCATAACACTAAATAAATACACTATTATAGAATATAATAGGTGAAGCAGATGGGTCGATAAATCTAACTGTTTCAGTATATATATATATATATATATATATATATTAATCAGGTATTATACTATGTTTAAATATTATAATGAAAACAAAGATTATATGTCATTATTATAAAAAACAATTAAAATGTAAAAAATTAAATAGAACAAGTATTGGAGATTATAAATATTTTAGATAATTACCAAAAACAAGAGATCATTATAGGACTGAGCAATATGAAATGAAACTTTAATAATATCTAATCATAATATTTGAAAATTTATGATGAGTAATGGTATACCTTGGACTATTTCTGCGATCCAATATTAATTATTTATTAAATTATTTTTTTTAATTAAAACTTTATTTAAATTTATCAAATACATTCATCTGTTTTTTAAAGATCAGTATATAATACATTTTGACTGGTGTTATCCTACTCTACTCTTTAAGTGTTACTAATCTGAATAATTACAGAACTAGCTAGAGAAAACAACAAGAGACGTTATAATCATGAATTTTAAATTTAAAGTAAAACACTAACTAACTAGCCTATTTTGTCAAAGGCAACACACAATAGAAATCTCATTTACTTATATATGAGGCCTTTCCTGATTTATCCACTTTCTTTCTTAAGGGAAAGATTAATGAACAGATGTTAGGATGGGTGGTTCTCAACTTATGAATTATCACACTAGATTAACTTATAACATGAAATTAGGAGGACGCTTATAGATATTGTGTATATGAAATCTTTAATGATGGTTGTCATTGACAGAATATCTTAGCTGCTTAGTCTAACTTGATTTTAAAATTTAATATTCATGCATTCCAGGTTTAATTTCCTTGCCAGTACTGTCATTGGTCTATCCAGCAACAATAAAAAGAAAAAGAATATAATTTATTACATTGTTTTATGTATTAATCTGTTAGCTATTAATAACAGCTGAATGAATTGAAAATCCTCACTATAATTACAATTATTGTAGTTGATTGGAAAGTGGCTAGTGTATTTATCTTTGTCTAACCAATTATCCTTATAAAAACTTAAAACACATAGATTTATTTCTCATTTACAGACTTGGTTGAATATTCATATTAAATGTTGTATTAGCATAACCAGAACTTTGGAATCAAATGCTGTGACTTTTGACTTTAATGAACGAAATTTGTAGAAAAAATAAAATTATTTACATTATAGTTATTATTAAAATTTATTTTAGACATATGTATAGTCTTTTGTGCTATAAATTTATTTTAGAAGAAAAAAAGGCTTACTCTTTTATGTTAGAAAAAAAAATAACTTTTTCCATCTTAAGTTTATATTCTTGTAAAAATGTCTTATAATAATAAAAACAATATATATATAATCCTTTCCGATAAATAGGCAATTTTGAAAAAAAATGTTTGGAATCTTTTCAGCTTTACAAATGTAAGGTGAAAAAGCCCAATAGTTTTGTGCAATTTGGTATTTTGTATTTTGTAGCTTTATTTTTTGTTAATAATCTAATAACAACTCGAAATAAAAACAAAAATGAAAAATAAAATATAGGATTCATTATTACTCCGCTAAAATTATGCATTATTCTTAGAGTGTAAGTAAACTTTATCTTGAAAGTAAAATTTCAAAACAGTTCTTTGCGCTCAGACTGTTAAAATGCTCTCTTAGTCATATCAAAACTGACAAATTTGATTAACAATATGATCTCAATGTAGCTTAAAATTTGCCAAAAAAAAAAAAGGTTGACTTAATGCATAAACGTTAGCAAACTATCAAAGTCCATGTCTTTTTTATACATTTATTCTTACAAAGATTCCACAAAAATGAAATCGTTGATTTATATTAAATGCTTTAATAGTTTGCGCTAATATTATTAATATTAATTTTGTTTTTATTTAATTTAATTACTAATTTTGACTAGGCTAGATTGTATTTTATATTTATTTCTTTAAAAAAAGTTTTTTTTAAAATTATTATTCAATTTAAACAAATGTGTAATATTCTATATAATGTAGATGTTTAAGAATATTGTTAGGTGATAAACGTGATACTGTTTGTTATTAAATTTTAAACAAAGTTCTATTTTTTTCATTATAATATAATTGGAATTTCCTAAAGAAATATTTTTGGATCAATGTTATTTGAACACAGGTCGATATGCTTTTTTTTTTTTTTTGGGGGGGGGGGATCTGTTGTTTTGCTGATGATATTAAATTGTATATATTTATTGCAAAATTTGCTAATCACAAACATGTTTCATTTAAATATAAGAAAATTTCGAAATTGGTATTTAAAAGCAATAAGGAATATAAGTGTTCAAAAATGCTGTTATATATTCGCTTCTAAAAAAATCCTCAATTACTGTCTTCAACTCTATTTTAATTTCAAAAAATAATTCAAGAAAAAGAATACCAAAAAAATAGATATTACTTGTAATAACATTAAAACATTTAACAACTATATTTAGTACACCATTGCAAATAGCTGAGTAATATCTAAAAATAGTTAAGTGCTTATTATTGTTTGATATGACAATTCTAACGATGTTAAATAACGACTCTGTGATTGGGAACTATAATAAGTATAGCGTAGCATTGGAAAATGTTTATTAAAAAATTCTAAGATTCTTTAATTATGAATAAATGGTTGATTCCAATGAACTTTATAAAAAAGTGTTCTGAATATTATGACTTTTTTCTACTACTACTACTAATAATAATAACACCAAAAATAATGACCTGCACTATTAGGAGACATACTAAAGTTTAAATTCTTGGATATTGATTTAACTCTGATACAGCCAGTGTTCATAGTTTTAACGAATTTTAGGACAATAGTGATCGAATAAGAAAGTCTTGAGTTCAAAGCTCAAGCATCAATATATCTGTCATTCCCTAACAATTAATACTCAAACAACTGAAATAATTCCATGATTTGATTATTTATCAATAATAATAATAATAATAATAATAATAATAATAATAATAATAATAATAATAATAATAATAATAATAATAATAATAATAATAATAATAATAATAATAATAATAATAATAATAATAATAATAATAATAATAATAATAATAATAATAATAATAATAATAATAATAATAATAATAATAATGATAACAACAATAATAATAATTAAATTCATTTATTTAAGTACTAAACAACAGCATAAAGCCAATTACAGTTTGCACATACAATAAAAGTGAAAATAAAACATATAGCATAAAATGAAAATATAAATGTATACATAATAAAGTAAAATTGAAAAGTCAAAATCAAACATAACATTTCAGTTTAATAAGATTACAAAATTTCTTATAATCAATGTCACACAGATTAAGGTTACTCCCAATCTGATTATATAAAGAGGATAACCTAAATAAAGAAGAAAATTTAAGAATATTAGAACGACATGTTTGAATCTGATATACACAAGTAGACCTAGTATCATAACACAAAGACCTAATTGAGATAGTTAAAACTATATCTGATAAAATAACTTGTTTATTAACAATTTTATAAAAATATTTCAAATCCCTATACTTTCGTCTAGTTGAAAGATTAATCATTTTACCCTCCCAAAAAACATATTTAAAAAACTTCTTTGAAATAGACTGCAACAAGTTACATCCTTGCAAAGAACTAGGGTTCCAAATTATTGAACCATATTCAATAATAGGAAGAACCAATGAAAAAAACAATTTTCATTTAGTATCATTACTGAACTGATAACCATGTCTAAGAATGGCACCCATAACCTTAAAAGCCTTACCAACAATCATTTCAAGATGAGGAGTAAAAGATCCATTACAAGAAAACATAATTCCAAGATCTTTTTGGCATTTAACTGAAATAATTTTATGAGAATTGATATAATAACAAAATTGTAAAACTTCATTTTTTTTGGAATAAGAAACAAAGGAGCATTTATCAAAATTAACTGTCATATTATTTGACTCACACCAAGCATTAAAGTTATCAATATCCTTCTGAAGGAGAACACAATTGTTAACTGTCATAATTCTTCTAAAAATCTTACAGTCATCAGCATAGCTTAACAGAAAAGAATATCTCAACCAATCCTTAAGATCATTAACGTAAACATTAAACAGCATGGGTGCTAAAATACTACCCTGTGGAACACCTACATTGCATTCAAAATTAAATGAAACCTTATTATTGAATTTAATATATGCTGTATGACTACACAGAAATAATTGAAACCAATATACAAGTTTATTAGAGAAATCTATTTTATGTAATTTATGAAGTAAGACGCTGTGATCAACTTTATCATAGGTTTTTGATAAATCAAAATTAATAACATCTAGTCTTTGACGATCCTCAATAGCATGAGCTATATGATCATAAATTGTCAGAAGATTACTATCAATTGATCTATTATGACTAAAACCATGTTGAGAAGAAGAAATTATCTTACCCACATCTGAAATAATTTTATTATAAATACATCTCTCAAAAATTTGTGCAATGGTATGCAGAACAGAAATCGATCTATAATTAGAAACACAATCTCGATCACCATTTTTAAAGATTGGAACCATTTTAGCACATTTCAAAACACTAGCCAAAGTACAAGAATTAAGAGACAGATTAAAAATAAAGGCAAGAGGTACTGCAATAAATTCGGCTAACCCCTTACAAATAAACGAAGGAATATTATCATATCCTAAAATAGAGTGAGTCTTAAGCCTCCTAATAGCTACAATAACATCTTCCCTAGAGATATGATCAATTTTACATTTAGCACTAGACAAATTGCCAGGAAATGTGATTTTAGAATCAATCCCATGTTGTGAAAAGTATAACTCTGCAAAA
Source organism: Epiperipatus broadwayi (assembly GCA_028023455.1). Taxonomy (NCBI): domain Eukaryota; kingdom Metazoa; phylum Onychophora; class Udeonychophora; order Euonychophora; family Peripatidae; genus Epiperipatus; species Epiperipatus broadwayi. Next base: position 154,888 of record JAQFVV010000666.1, on the reverse strand, counting down.
TGTTTAGAAAATTCATCTGCATTTAATGGAGAACCATGAGTCATTTGAACCTGTTTCTTACCCAAGCCTGAATTATTAACAAAATTACAGAATTCTCTAGGATTAGAAGAAATATTAATTTCAATTTTTTTATATACTTTTGTAAATCTCGTTTATAGATATATTTCGCCAATCTTATAAAATTGATAAAGTTATTATAATAAATTATATTCTGTGTCTTAAAATAGAGTCTATGATGGTAAAATTTCCTTTTAATAATCTTAAGAGTATATGAAAACCAAGTAGGATAACCTTTGTTAAATGACAATTTATTAGGAATATATACATCAATAAAACCATTAAAAATTTTCAAAAAAATAATCCAAGCAAGAATTCACATCATTAATTGAGTACATATTATTCAAATCAACTTCAGAAATTTTTCTACAAAGATCAACATAATTACCCCTTCCATAATCCCTTTTCACAACATTAGAACAAGTAATTTTAGAATAACACATCTTAATATAAAATTTGATAGGTGGATGATGAACATCAATTGGAAAAGAAACAGAGTCAAAGTGAAAATTACTAACTATTGGTACATTATAAAGAACACAATCTAAAGTATGCTGAAAATTATTAACAACAAGGTTATATTGTTGAAGCCCAAAAATTTGCAAAATCTAAGCATTCTTAAAGCTTTCTGAGATAATAAAGAATAATGCATAATAATCTTACCCTTAAATAAATCAGGCATATTCAAATCACCAACAATGATAATAGTATTATATCTTATCAAAAAATCTTCAAGTGTTGTCAAGAAGTAATCAAGCTCTAAAAGTGAGATATTGGGTTTAAAATAAATATTTCCCAATATACATTTAAAATTATGATCCATATAAACTTCACAACATGTAGATTCACATACAGAAGAAGTAAAACATGTATCTTTATATAAAACATTTTTGTTGATGGAAATAAGAGTACCATCTCCTCTAGCTGCATGTTCTAAAGATCTATCCGTACATAAAATAATATACCTATTATCAAGGAAAAACAATCAGAAAATTGTTGATTTAACCAAGTTTTTGTAAAAAATATCAAATCAAAATGATGTGTTTCAAAGAACTGTTTAATTTCCACACACTTAGTTCTCATCCCTCTAACATTCATATAAAAACAAGAAAGCCCTACCATATTAAATTAAAAATAAATCAAAACAAATAAATAAATAAAATCAAGTAAAGAAAAATGTAAGTAAGTATAGTGAATAAAGAAAATAAGAAATCAAAAAAAATAAATAAATACCACTAAAGTTTTAAAGAATTAGCCAAAGTTCCATAAAAAAAATGAATGGAAGCACCATGAGGCCATAAATTGGAAGAGATTAAATCATTATATTTATGAGCAGGAGCAGATATATAAAAGCAAGAAGACTTCAAGTTATACATATTAATTTCATGACATACGATCCTAGTGCTTAAATGTTTTTCAAGAAATACCTTAATATTATATAAATTAAGACTCACTGGCATATTAGAAACAAAATATCTATTACATTTTCTATTAATATTATTAATAATATTGTTGTGAATTTTAGAAATACCAAACCCCCTTTCCACAGGTAACCTACCTTTTTTACCAGAAGTTGAAAAAGATCATCCCAAACCATTTCCCACATTAACCTCATTATCAATATAATTGTTATATTTAGAGAAATGCAAATAATTTGCTCTATGAGTAAAAAAACCTCTATCAGCATTTGCTAGACAATTTTTTCTTCTGAAATTTGATTTAGAAAAGTCACTAGAAAAATTACTACTATACTTTTTTGGAACTAAATGTGAATATCCATCATTCAATATATAATTTTTGTCAGGAAAATTATTATAATATCCCAGCAATGAATTATTAACAGAAAAGCCAGAAAACTTGTTAAATTTTTCATCATCATTAAGTCTAGAAAATTGTTTTTGATAATTATCAGACTGCCTATAAATTTTAGTTTTATAAACTTTTCCTTTATTGTATCTTGTACCATTATCAATTCCACATCCAATATATTCATCACATTTATAAAAATCCTGATCTAATATCTTATTATTACCTGTATAATCACCATTATAAATGCTATTATTTTTATTTTTATCTTTTTTCCAATAACTATTTTTACCTTTATCTCCAATAAAGAATGAGGACTTGGGCAACTTTTCTAAGGTATTATTACCCTTAAAAGATGAATTAACATCACCAGCAAAATCAACCTCAGCAATATCCCCAAAAGACTTGTGTTTCCAATAAATCACATTGTATACCTACATCACCAGAAATAACACCATCACCAATAGCTTTAGATTCCTTCACACCAAATTTTGCCATATTCATAATAATACTATAAACTTCCTGAAGTGACATAGATTTTAATAATTCAAAAGTAAAACCAGCCCAGTCTACTTTTCTACTTTCCTTATCTTGAAGCAAATTATCTATATCCACAATTGAACTAAAATTTAAACTCTTATCAATACCTAAATTATTATCACTGTTATCTTTAACGCTATCTCTATTATAATTATCTCTTTCAGAAATATTTCCAATATGTATATCAGATTCCACATCTATAAGATCATTATTATCTGTTGACCTAACACTCTCAATATTCCTCATTTTATCCACAGACAATTGATTACATTCTATACAATGAAAAAAACCCAAACCAACAGAATCAAAAAATTTTTGCATCAGACCTGGACAACTTCAAACAAGATATGTGAAAATATCCTTGACAAAAACCAGAGCACTTAATTCCATTATCCACATCTGACAATTCTACATTACAATAAGTACATTTAACCACAACTACATTTAATCCCAAACCATATGTAGAAGAATCCATGACTAAAATGTCAGGATCATTACCAATATTAATATCAGAAAATGGTGTAATAAGATTATCTGAATTATGTATTTCATGCTCAGTATTATAATAATGATTACAAAATCCACATATGAATTCCGGATCATTATCATTAAAGATTTTAAAATCACTTTATTTATAACAATCTAAATGATACTTTAGCCCACAAAAACCAGTACACTTTAAATATTTTTGTCTGCCATAAATATTACATAAACAGGGGACATTTAACAGCAAATGGGGCCATTAATTATAATAAAAAAATAAAAAAATATATAACTATAAAATATACAAATCTTCCATTAACATATACAAATCATATATACACAAAACTTTAAACAAAAAAATAATAATTCACATGCAACATATATAAATCTGTAATATCTTAAAGAGAGTAACTTCTTTTTCTCTCTTACTATTTTCAGATTGTCCAATATATATATATATATATATATATATATATATATATATATATATATATATATATATATATATATATATATATATATAAAAACAATGTCCAAAATAAAATTATTGAATATATCAAAGTCACTATGTACTTAATTCATTAATAAAATGAAATTTTATATCTAGTGAAACTGAGACAAAGAGAAATTCGTTACTTAAAAATAAAATAGTAGACATTAGAAATTCCATAATAATAATAATAATAATAATAATAATAATAATAATAATAATAATAATAATAATAATAATAATAATAATAATAATAATAATAATAATAATAATAATAATAATAATAATAATAATAATAATAATAATAATAATAATAATAATAATAATAATAATAATAATAATAATAATAATAATAATAATAATAATAATAATAATAATAATAATAATAATAATAATAATAATAATAATAATAATAATAATAATAATAATAATAATAATAATAATAATAATAATAATAATAATAATAATAATAATAATAATAATAATAATAATAATAATAATAATAATAATAATAATAATAATAATAATAATAATAATAATAATAATAATAATAATATCATCTATCACTTGCATGAAAATATCACTTTTCAACATAGTAATCATGACAAAAATTTCACTACACACCAACAATATTTTACACCAAGTCATTCTCAAATCAAGTAGACTCACTATGCAATAAATGATTTTAGGGGGAAAAGGTAATTGCAATATCACTAAGATGTTTTAAAATTCCATTTTTACAAAATGTTCCAGGGCTTCACTTATCATTTCTGAATCCAAAAAATACTAATACAATCTCAGCAAGTGCAAAAAAAAGTCCAATATATAAAAGAAGCCTATAAAATAAACTTCTAAAGATAAACCACCACATAATTAAGAACACCTGAAGACATTACTCACTGCACTGTCCTTAAAAGAGTTGGTTTTTAAAAATAACCTCAAAATGAATTCAAGTATTGAAAAAGCCATTCAGTTTTACTTTCACTATAGGATAATGATAAAATCTTCTCAACATCATCAACTAACTAATTTGCTGTAAATTCAATTGTTGGCTACTAGAAGCAAAATATTTTGATTATTTACTTAAAATTAACTTATCCACTCAACACTTCCTAAAATTTAGAAGAAATCACCAAAATGTTGATCATCTATACACACATTGCTATAAAGAATCAGAAACATGGGATCACATTGCTTTTTAATGTCAAGACCTCAATAAGATTTCTTTAATAACCACTCTTCAAAAATAAAAAAATATATAAATTCCTCTATTTTATCCATTCATAAAAGGTGTTTTCTCTAACATCCAATTCTGTGTATTCATTCTCTATGCTTTATGGCATACAAAGTATACATTTGTATATATCAAGAACCTATAAAGATAATTGAACACTTTTAAAAACAGACTGGATAGTATATGTCAAAGAAATAAAAATAGCATCAAAAAACTCTTAATGACATTTGATCTCTCTAGTTTGCATTTATGTGTAAAGCTATAAAAAGAAATCAACTGTCAAGATTAATAAATCTGAAATGAAAATCAAAAATTATAAATTATCATTTGCCACCATTGCATATCTCAAATGAAATGTAGCTAATCCAATTGTGAACTTACTCTCAAAATTTTGTGAGCACATGCTATTCTCTCTATTATTATTTTTGTCTTTTTAATAATCACTCCAATAATGGGTTTACAAAAGAAATCATGTAATCAATATACTTATGTGATGAATAAAGTTTATATATATATATATATATATATTTATTCATCACTATATATATATATAATATATTCAAGTTTTATATTATATATATATATATATATAACAAAACTTGAATATATTCCAAATAATGGTAAACAACTTATAATATAATATAAATAAAAACTCATAGAGAAATATTTTCGATCATATTCATAATCATTATCAACTCAACTGAAATTTCAGAATAGAATCATCTATTACCAACCAGAAACACATGTTGATTTAAATATCCCACAATTTATTAATCATAACATTTGTTGACAGTTTATTATTATTCTATTTTTATACCTCTTAATAAAAACTGCCTCTTTAATTTTTTTATTTTCATTATCTCTTTCTTGACCTAATTTTTTTTTTCCTTTTTTATATCAAAATCAAATTTAAAATTACAATTCCTATTATGATCATTAAAAACAGATTCCGTATATAACTTCACTTCTATATTACTATCATTATATATCTCTATATTCTTTAAAACTCTTTTATACAACAATTTATGCTCTTTAATTTTTTTCTCCGTATTACATCTAGATTACTCCATATATGACAAATTACACCCACAAAAAATTCTATATATTACATTACTCACTTTATTTTCTTTTAAACTTATCTTTTGAGTTATTAATCATTCTATTTAAATTATCCGATCCATAAAATGAAACATTATATATTCTATTATAAACTTTTTTCATAAATTTCACTTGATTATTATTATAAACAGGCAAAGAAATCCACTTCTTACTCTCAATTTCTTCATCACCAACATTTCTATTAATTTTCTTATTAAATTGACAAATCGACAAATCACCTGATAAATTTCTTTTATATTATAACCCACACTTAATAATTCACCCACATAATTTTCAATATTTTTCTTTTTTATTATCACATGAAAATTTGCCTGTAAAGTTTATTGATGATATTTTAAAAAAAGCTAAAAGAAATATATATATATATGCTCATACATATTATCGTCTATATCCATCTGCTGCAATTTGTCCTAGGATATTTTTGAATATTAAATTACATAAACAAGATAAGCCTTTAAGATTAATGGTTGACTTCAGTGGATCATTTTATTATGAGACTTGTAGATTTATAGAAACATTATTGAAAGATGTTCTTGGATTTGGAAAATATACTATTAGTTCATCGTTTGATTTTGTAAAAAAAATTCATAATATTAATATTAATGAAAATTATTGTATGTGTACATTTGATATATGTGAGATGTACTGTTCAATATATAGATTAAAATCTATACAAATTATATTAGATGCTTTAATGTTAAAAAATTTGATGTTAAGAAAGTAAAATTTATTAATGATGTGTTATACTTTATTGATAAAAATATATATGGTATGTTTAATGAAGATTGTTATAAAATGGATAATGGTTGGCCTATGGGTCTTCCAGTAGTGTCACAAATATGTAGTTTTGTAATATCAAAATATGAAGATATAATTCTTAATAATAATATATGTTATCAAGGTATTAAAATATATTACAGGTATGTTGATGATATTTTTGTTTGTGGAAGTTTAGATGTTATCAATTTGTTATTTAATAAACTAAATAGTTTAGAAGGTTTAAATGGAGTAAATGTTTTGAAGAAAAAATGTCAATTCAATATTTGGATATTAAAGTTACTCTTAATAAAAATAAATTAGATTATTGTATGGTAATAAAAGATATTGAAAAAAGGGGATATATTCTGTGGAACTCAAATATGCCAATAGTACATAAATTATCTGGTTTAAAATCATTTTTATTTAGGAATAATAAGTTATGTAAATATAAATCAGATAAAATAAGTAATGTAAATGTATTTACTATGGATTTATTAAATATTGAATATAATCATAAATTAATTTATAATATTGTTAGTAAGTTTAATAATAATTGTAATATGTTAAGTGCTATAGATATTGTTAAAATGAAATATACTTGGATATCAGTACCATTTATTTGTAATGAACAAGTGAAATTTATAAGGCAAATATATAAAAATATATGTAGAGTCACATTTTATACTACTCCTAATTTAAATAGATTGATAAATAATTCAAAAAATAGATGTAGTATTTTAAATCAAAGTTGTGCAATATATAAATGGTGATGTGTTTGTGGAAAATCATATATAGGTGAATCTCGGTGTACATTGGAGAAAAGGTCAAAGGAGCATTTATTGCTATATAAATGAGTGCAAAAATCAAGACAAGAGAGTATTAGAAATGATGACATATCACCTTCAGTATTCTTTGATCATAATGTTACATGTATATATGGTTTTGATTTTGATTTTAATAAAGTTAAGATTTTATGTATTGAAAGAAATAATAATAAATGTAAAATTAAAGAAGCTATGTTAATAAGAAACAGAAAGCAGCATTTGATAAATAGACAAGCTGCTAATATAAAAATTAATGAATTGTGGGAAAATTGATGTATGATGTAATTGTTTTTGTAGACATTTATAATGTTTTTTGTAACTGAATTTGAATATAATTGATAACTACTTAGATAGTCAGAAGTACTTCTATTAAATTATAGTAGATATTTGTTTTTAAAATATTATTTACTGTATTAATTATTGTATTGTTTTTCAAAGAATTATATATATATATATATATATAATATATATATATATATATATATATATATATATATATATATATATATATATATATATATATATATATATATATATATATATATATATATATATATATGTTTGTAATTGAAATACAGACATTGATTACTAATTTATATATAATGATTAACAAAGTATAAATATTAATGTTAATATAAAAATCAGATTAGAATTAAATTAAGTATATATTTTTATATACACTATTTTTAACTTATATAATAAGTACAAAAAATTTGTTTTATAGATATAATAACTGTTACAATTTTGTATGGTTTAGTTGTAGTGATAATGTATCAGATTTAGGAATGGATTGGTTTCATTTCTGGTATTTTCAATGCTCAGCATCTTATTACTCTCACAAGTAATAAAATCAATTGATTATTTATTTATTTTTATTGTTTGATATTTATTTATTAATTTATTTTTATTGTTGTTCTAAGAAAAATGTCTATGGTTATGAAAAAACCAGAGATGCCAAAATGTACAGATTTATGCAGATATTGAATTGGATTTAGACCTGTGTGACTATACATGACAATGAGTTTGGATTAAAAACAATATTGTTTTTTTTTTCTTTTATTTTGGACTCACAGCTTTACAGTTACCTAAATAGGTAAAAGGAGGTAACTAAAGGATTCCATTAATAACCTAAGACCTAGACATAGTGCTCTCAGATCCAAGGCTCTTTACTGAAGAAATCCACAAGTTAGAAACTAGTCTGGTGATATTGGATGAGTAGGCATTAGATAGGGATTTTATGCACAAACCTTCTTGAATTCATTGATTACAATAGTATGGAGAGTAAAAAGAGTTTAAATATATATATAGAAATAAACAGAATATTAGGTGTGAGTTAATATATGATAATAGTAAGGAAAGTAGTTTATTATTTAAGGCTCGAACGGGATCTTTAGCTACAAGAGAATATACATGTAAATGGAAAAAAATGGATGATTTATTTTGTAAATTATGTAAGGAAGGAATAGAAAATATTAGGCATTTGTTAATTGAATGTAAATTCTTGAAAACAGAAAGGGTACATATAATGAAGTTATGGAAGAATAAATATGAAAAAAAGTGATTATACAGAAAGTGAATTATTGGTTTTTATGCTGGGTTTGGGAAAAGATAAAGGGGATTTAGATATAAAGGTTATAGAGTTGACAAAGATTATGTTGTGAAAATGGGATTGGAGCAAAATATGAGAAAATTTAGAGTGGGGAATGGAAAATAAAGTGGCTAACAGGTTTATCTGGGCATAATTGCTGAGATATTTTTGACTTCGTTTAAGGAGAAACCACAATGCATCACATCACATCACATTCTATAATAATGGTAATTATATGTATTGCAATAATAATAATTTCAATGCATTATATCTTAAAGAATCATAACACAAAGCAAGATTTTAGAGCAAATATCCAATATTCAATGTATTTTCACATTTTATATACATATTGTCATATTTAAATATTGTTTTCTCAACATTTCATCATCAGTTGAAATAAAAAATGCAAAATAATATTTAGAAAGATAAATTTAACTTATTTAATCAAACTATCTAATGCTAAACAGATACAATAAAATATTTGACATTTTGTGATAATATCATTTTACTCATAATTATAATGTCTTCATAAAATTTCAAGCTTTATTTAAACTTTTTAAATGGATGTAAGTAGAATTAATAGCACACAAAATAGTATGTAACACAATGTTTCAAATAGTTTTATCTTTTCCTGCTTTTAGACGAACCTCATCAAACCAATAGCAATATTAGCAGAGGAATAAAACCTGCAATCTTTAGATTTGTGAACACATAATTTAAGATGATACTTTAACCAACTAAGTTTATCTGTCAACATCAACAATCTGTAATAGTTTGATATTTTATTTGTGAGGGTTCTTTGAATTCCTTTAATTTTTATAATTATGAATTATCACATTAAGTTGATTTATGACATTTGCCATTATCATATGAGCAACTTTCTCAAATTTCTTCTTTCTACATTTTTCTTTCTATCCAACATTTTTTGTTTTTTCTCATTGGAACACTTATTTATTAATGATCTGCTGTTATAAAGAGATCTATTTTTTTCTTCAAATGATTATTTTCTGCTTTTTAATTCATCAAAAATGGAAATGGTTTTTCAATAAATAAGCTGGTTTCACTGGTACATATCCTTCCATATTCACATGGTATTCCATAGATGCAATTTTATTCTTCAGTATTTTCAGTTGAAGTTTTGTAGAATTAGGATTACTCATAATGTATTATGGTTTTGGGAAGCTATTCCAGTATTCAATACAGCTTTTTTTATTTTGCCTAATATCACTGGTTTATCTATTACCAAAAAATCTTCAAAGAAAAATAATAATAATAGACATCATATTTTATTCATACCTAATAGGGGTAGTTGACTTCATGTAAATCTATAATCAATAAAATATAAGAACATTTTCCAATGTCATAGTACACTATGATTACTCTTAATTATTATCCAAACCTTTCTGGAAATTTTGAAATCCAAACCCCGTATTTATGGCATACTATGCAAATGAGAAAGAATATATAACACTTAAACCTACTGATGCATTAAAAAATAATTGAAAGAACACAAATTAATGATTAAAAAAGAAAATAAATATTGTTTAAAAAGCAGCAGACCATGCACATACCAAAAAACCTGTATTCAATTGAGAGCAGACTAAATTTTAAAGAGACATAAAAATAAAATTTACTCATATAATAATGACAAGTAAACACATAGAATAATAATGCAGCAGTAAATAATGTATGGAAACTATTCTATAACCTTGCTCTTCAAAAAGATATGAAGAATCCAGTGAACTTTTATAGGTAAGTATATAAAATTTCTACTGAATCTTGCTTTTGACCGAATAACATTATTGATTAGAATTTCTACTTAAATTCACAATTCATAAATCTAAGGATCAAGGATTGATTCTCATAATAGTACTGCCACTGGTTAGACCAGCAGCACATAAAGAAGGGAGATAAAACATTGCTTAAAACATTGTGTTATATACTAAACCCATAGCAATTACTAATATTTGAATGTATTTAAACATTTTAAATAAAGTGATATTTTGTGAAGTTATATATGACAATTAATTATAGATGGTGAAAACATGTATTATATAAATACAAAGAGGTATTGCTTAAATTATTTTTCTAATAAGGTTTCATATAAAGTCTTAAATGTTTTTTAATAGAAATTATTACAGAATGTTGCTTAGAGAAATGATAGTATGTCAAAAATAAGAGCAAAATATCCTTTTGTCATTGATCATCACTTGAATAAAGTTGGAAAAAATAATCAGATCATGTTAATAGGATTATATTTTTTTAGCTGAACTTGCCTATGGGTTCCCAATTAATATAACTTTTCATCAACACAGAAAATTATTTTATTATTTTTGTCATGGCATACATTCAGATTTAGACACACTGGATATGGAATTCATAATGCAAAGCAAACATAAAAAACATACAAGAAGCACTATTTCTTTGTTTTAATGATAATAATTATTGACTTGAATTAAAAGAATAACTGATTTCCTAATATAAACACATTAGGATTATATAAGTTATAATAATATATAAAAAACAAAATTTGTATTATAGAGAGAGAGATGTAGTGAAAATTATACTACACAAATAATATTTATTAAATTATTAATCTCTAGCCTAATAAATAAATAACAACAAAATATTATTATGGTTTTATTTGATTCAATATAATAAAACATTCATTAGTTTTATTTATTTATTTTGAAGTCTATTGAGATAAATCTAATGCATAAAATAGAATACATTTAAAATATAGCACAGACTAGCTGCGCCTAAAAACATAGTACACATTAAATATTCTTTTCAATATTTATTTAAACATTACAGCAATAATCTAAAATAAGTAATATTTGTTTGTGTATTATAAAATCTTTTATTTCATATCCAGTAGTTTTTTTATGTATTATATCAATAATCAGTTTATGTATGTCACTATGCATATTAAAGTCTCTATACTTTTGCTTACAATTTATTAGGGAAAATATTTTTTCCCTTAGAAATACATTTAAAAAAATCTGGAACGTCTCAAGTCATTTTTAATTCTCATAACGATTACAAATTATAAAATCATTAGTGTCTAGATTAACATTATTTTAGAACACAATAATATTTAAATTCTTTATAAACATTGATAAAATATCTAGAATAAAAACATAAGGTTTATTCTGAATTTCATTAAAAATAAGTATTTTGAGTAATACTTAATAATATCATTGGTAGAAAATGAATTGAGAAGATCGACAAATAAATAAAAAAATATTAAGCATAAATTTAAATTTATCATGAATGCCATTTATATGAAAAATTAATTTTTGAAAAGTTAGCCTTAATTGAATTATATTTCTTAGTCAGGAAAGAATTATTAATACAAAGTAAAATATTTATTCTTTAATTATCACTTTTTTGTTCAATTTTAAGTTTCTTTTTTTAAATTAATTTTTAACATTTTTTTTTTTAACTGGGATAACATTTTTTTGATTTATGAGACATCTCATACAATGTTAAATTGTATTGTACTTTATTTTATTATTTACATTTTTAATATTTTAATCACCATAACTCAATATATTTTTTTTGCATAAATTTTATATGATTTTATTATTAACTTTTTGTTTCTTAAATACATAAATAAAAAAATATTAATATTAATATTTTGTTATTTATTATTGTATAAATTATTAGTAGTAGTAATGGTTGTAGTCATAGTGATAATATATGCATTTGCCATACAATGCATCAACAACGAAGTTTCACAATCACAGTCAGGAATCCATGAATCCGACCAAAGCCAACATGAAGATAACATAGATTCACATACCATCACCTTTTAATCCCAACAAGTATCAGAAGTTATTATATTTTTCTTTCACTTTGTAACAAATAAGAGAAGTACAATAATCTACAAAAGACAAGTCATTTCAATTTTTTACATTAATAGTTTGAACACTCTCTCTCTCTCTCTCTCTATATATATATATATAAGATGTGTGGGTATGTGTGGATATGTGTATATATATATATATATATATATATACCCACACATACCCACACATTTTCAAATTTTTAAAAGATTTTGACTCATTCTTTTCTATTGTGAATAAAATCAATGATCCATAATTTAATTATTTTGCATTACCATACTATATTTTATAGAATTGATAATTAACTCATTATTAATAGAAAAAAAAGCACCTAATAATCATTAGCAATTTTATGTATATCTGTGGCTATTTATTTACACACTTATTCTGATCATCAACAAAATACACACACACACACATATATATATATATATATATATATATATATTTCATAAATTTTTAGTTTGATAGAAAATGGAAATTAAGAGAATATATCTATGTAAACAGAGATAACTTTATCTTTTGATGTTGCCAAAAATTTGTCAATTATGATTATTTGGCATTCCTCCTGAGGCTAAACAAGTTTCCTCACTTAACATATAATATATTTTTCGATGGGGTTTTTATTGAATATATAATGAATTAGTTATGATATGAATTATCAATCATGTGCATTGATGAGAAATATAATTAATTTTTTGTTGGGTTTATTATCTTAGCCTTTTATATAAAATGCATTTTTGTTATTACATGCCATAAACGTGACTTTCACTTATTATTACTAGTGTTCACTTTATTACATATAAATCTAATATGAATAAAGAAAAATACCAAATAAATATTTAATAATATTACTAACATTACCTTTACCTCTATTTAAGTGGTATTTGATTAATTATTTGCATAATTAAATATTTATTTCATTGCAAAGTTTTAAGAAATGAATTGGATTCAAAAGATTGCCTTATCTGTTATCATTAAACTAAAACAAATATGACTTTAGAAAAAATATTTGTAAATTATATTCAAATTGAAAAGTGAAATTAATATTAAATATAATTTATTTTTCTACTTTTGGTGTTATTAAATCATCTAGTTTTCAGACTGCTAAAGACATCAGTTATTAAGACAAACTTATGTCCATAAAAGATTGAGTGATATTATCACTAACTATTCATATTTGAAAAATCTTGGAAAATTTGTATAGAGAATGTAAGTTAAAATTAATGTTAGTAATATGCATAATTGTAATAGAAAAAAAGATTTGTCTATAAATTAGTTGAATTATTAATGTAATGGTAAATATTATATAAAAATACATATATATATATATATATATACATATATATATATATATATATATATATATATATATATATACCATATATATATATATAATATTTAACTTAATAAATTTGATCATAGCAGCACAGTTAAAAGTTTTCCAAAATAATTAAGAAATGTATTTGTATTATATTGGTATATCTTTTATTTAAAAAAAAAATCTTGCTAAAATAAGGATAATATTTGATAATATTCAAATACATTTAAATCTATTTTTATTTCATAAAATAACAATTATTCCTATTCGGGTTTCACAGTTGGTTGTTCTATTATCATCCCAACTAACATGGAAGCATATTAATAATCTACATTACATATTCATTACTGAACTATGTCAATAAAGTATGAAATTTATGAGACTGTGAAATAATAATATGCAGTTACAATGTCACCTTAGCATCAGTAAAATAATATAAAAAAATTTGAAGGAAGGTAAAAAATGGAGACTACATTTTATTAAATATAAATGTTTGATAAGTACAAATAATAAAATATATTAATAACACACAGAAAAATAACTGTTTATAAAATGGAAATTAACACTAGAATAAATATTACTTTGAAAAACTTAACACATAAAAACTAAATAAAAGTGCATTAACAAGTATATACTAATTCCCATTTTATGAAATTAAGAGAACATTAATTTTATCATTGAAATCTATAAGTTGAAATAATATGTTCACTTTGTAATGGGAAATTTATGTATTTTCAAGATTCATAAATATGTTTTAGAAAATAATGTCAATCTCATAAGTATTAAATTTATATATCTCTTATAAACTGAAAAGTATTATAATTGTAAATCAGAAATAAAATAATTTATATTCAGCTCTTTAACACATATTTATTTTTTTATATAAATAAGTATATAAAATATTTATCATTAATTGTTAATAAAAAGTTGCTGGTGGTTTATTATGATTTGAATAGAATAAATTAACTCTAATGTTAAATCTTTTATTGTTTAATTAAAATAGTAATAACGAAAACTTATAAAATAACAACTGGCTGACTCTAGTAGCATAGAAAATAAACTTTTAGATTTTTTCACTTTGAAAACTCTTCTGCAAAAGATTATTTTGTACTTGAAATTCTGAGTTAAACTTCTGCTCTAATTATATATAGCCTTTTCTTTTAATGTATTTAATAAACTATATTGTTGGCATACATTCCTCAAAAGGAGTAACTGAAGAAGTTGGTAAATATTTATTTACCTAATATTTTAAATTCATCAAAACTGCAATTAGCTTAATTTAAAAAGACTGCTAATTAATCTTAAGGTAGTGTCTTCATTTGATAATATATTTCTAAAATATTTAAATAAAACAAGACAAAACAAGTATTATTTTAATTTATCTTAAGATACTTAACTGTTACAAAAATATATTATCATACCTTAATATATATATATAGTTCCTCTTTTTCTCCTAGAATAAGAAGATAATATAAAATCGTACAAAAGTATATACTTTTACATAAGTCTATTTAACTTTATTTTGTTGTGTTAAATACACACGCGTATATTATAATATATAAAGATTAATGCTCAAATACTGGTCTATTTAGTAAATGATATACTCTCAATCCAAAGCACAAGATAAAACTTTTTTAAAGAAAAGATTGATCCATCTTTTCTCTTAACCTCAATTTAATATATAGAGGTCAATTAAAATAATGTCAACTAAAATAATACCAATGAATTTGAAATATAGCTTTAATAAAGTAATGTGATTGATTTAAAATACTAATGCTTTTCCCATAGGTTAAGAGAAAAATGGACAGATCTTTTCTTTAAAACAGTTTTAAGTTCTGCTTTGAATTAAGAGTATTTGCTTAATATAATCAATATAATCAGTAATTGAGTATTAATCTTTATGTATTATATAATATTAACTGCTGGGAAGTATATAACATTTAAATATGTGTACATTGCATATACGGTCCCAACCCTATGCCCACGGGCACCATGGCGCCCACAGACCATTTTACATGAGCCCACCACTATCCGAACATGATAAAAAATATTTATCTGATACAAATAAATTTAATTTTTTAAAATTTCTTATAAATTATTGTATTATATTGTAATCAAATTGTAGGGCATACTATACTTTTACAGCATAAAAATATAAACGTTAATTATATGTTAAAATTTTAATTTTGAAATAAATATTGTTTTATACATTATGTGTATTATTAACAATATCCAACTATAAATTTACATTGAAAAAAATAAATGGTGCCCACAATCTGGTTAAAAAAAAGGTGCCTGCTGCCTGGTTGGTATTATCGAATGTGCTCTTAAGTTCAAAAAGGTTGGGAACCCCTGGTATATACTAAAGTTAGTGTAATTATAAGAGAGTTGGACTCAAATTTTCAAGCTCCCTACACCCATCCAATCCATCTTATACAACAGATACACATGACCATGTAGATGTGACCATTCTAGTCTCATATTTTCAATGAAATGAGTAACTGAAGAGTTGGAGAGTGGAGAATATTGAAGCTTCTCCATAAAAGATTAAAGATTTGCTACCTTAATATAAACTGAGTATTGATTGTATATATGTGAGAGAGATGGTGATCTGGACCAACTGATGAGTGCTGGTTCAACATAAAAAAAGGAGAACATCTATTTTTTTCACATGTATGTGGTCATGCGTATCAGTTGTATAAGATGGATTGGATGTGTGTAGAGTGTTTAAATGTTGATTCAATTTCTTTATAATATATATATATATATATATATATATATATATAAAGATTTCATTGACTGTTAATATAATATATATATATATATATATATTTTTAACAGTCAATGAAAATAGCCTTAAACGTATCCACACTACACAGGCGCCATCTAGGCATTTGAACCTAGAAAAATTTATATAGTAGGCAGATATGTAACTTAAGATTCAAAAAATTTTCTTATATATATTATTCTGACTGTTTGCCCAAGGTCACTAGCTCATAGAGTAGCAGAGATTTAAACATTTTTATAAGTTTTAATAGATTTGGATTTTCAAAATATATTAATATTTAAAACAATAAAATAAAAAAAGCCACTGTCAGTAATTAACACACAAATAGATTTTATTAATGCACATTTAAAATTTGAGGAATAAATTTATTTTTAGATTTTAACATTAATAATTTTTTTAAATTTAAATTCAAATTACTATTTAAATAGATTGCACAGATGGATATTTAAATTATATTTACTTTAGCATGTCGAGTATAGGTAGTCTACATAGATTTTTTTTCACTTAAAAACTTATCAAAACATTCATTCAATCTCAGACTAAAAGTTCGTAGCCAACCTAATGTCAGCTTCCAGATATATATTTGCAACCAATGTAATATGAAGATGCTAACATAAAACCACACCGACAGGAATGTGCATCTGACAGTGTGATATTATTTGAAGGAAATGATCCATGTCCAGAACGGGAAAGTACATCTGCCTGACTAAGGAATCATGTATATAATTCTTTTAAAGAGTGCTATGTATGGGGGAGAGCAGTCTTTCTGCTGACTTATAAATCCCTGTCCATAGAGCTAGAAAAGGTTAATGGTGCAGGAAATACATCTGCAAACATTGCAACGATATGACTGCCTCTTTGGGGTCATGCATCCAGGTGGGAACGTTGCCTTGTATGCTGAATACGCTTCACACTACATTAATATAAACACCCATATTTCCTTCCACCAGCATTGCTCTAACTATGAAACAAATAGCCTGAAATTAAAATCCCTTAAACTAAACATAAACAAATTTAAACATAGTTATTAATCCTTATCCATGCAGCTATCTACACCCAATCTTAAATTTAATACATTTTAGTTAAAACAGAATAGAAATAAATACCTAGTTAAATACAAACATAAATAATTAAATTAAAAAAATGGAAATGATTGAAATAGCAAACATATATAAAAACAAATATTTATAATTGATTTAGAGTTCTATTCTTTGTCAGATAAGAGTACATTCATTTATATTTCTTTTTTTTTTTTTTTTTTGGATTGATTACTTATTGACGTTATAAGGTAATTATTTAACAGAAAGTTCAATTGGTAAAAGTTTATACTTTACAGATTCTGATTTTGAGGTCCATCTTCATGATCACTTATTTAGATTGTTTGTTCTTCCTTTTTAAAAATGAAGCTGCTACTTGCCATTCCTTTTTGGTCCCTAACTGTCATAGGGAGGTCTCAGCTGGTTGTCCGAAAATTAAATTTATTGCAGACTTCCACATCATGAAAATCTGCAATATAGCTAGTTATAACGACATCTTCATAGTCAGCTCTCAGATAACAATTATAATAATAATTTGGCTTTTATATTTTTATTAGTCTCTTATCATCCAATCTTTGGATTCAACTGGCAAGACGTCACTAATCCTCTGGTGTTTCAATTATGGTCCATGCTGACATTTCTGGTGTTTGCATTGGTCATTTAATTTCTTTGTACTCTCTTATCTGACCCTTTAATTTATTTTAAATGCCTCAAGGGCCAGTTTTTAAATTTCAGTTTTTAAGTTAAGTTTTTTTCTTTTTAATAAATCAATTTTTATTTATGATCTTTTATTTTAATTTTAAAATAATGTGACGGGATATTATATTCCGTTACAATATATATATATATATATATATATATATAAATGGTAAGGAATATAAAGAAATATTATGTGTGATGTCAATAAAGTTCACCATTCAAATAAACATTAATAAATAAACACTGTTTTTACTGAGCATAGATAAAAAACAATAATTAGCACAGAAGCTTAATATAACTAATAAATAAATGATAAACACAGCATAACTATCAACTATTCAAGAATCAATTATTTTATTGAATTTAAAAGAGATGCCCTATAAACTATTGTGCTCATCATCATCTAGCCAATGTCAAAATTAGAGGCATATCATAACAGCAAACATGCACATCCATAAGTGTTTAGCATAACTACAAAATTAATTCTATATTATATCAAAGTTGATTATCATCAGTTCTCTTGATCTTCAAGTTACTATGAGATACTAGATCACCAATAAAATAGAAATAATCCTAAAAAATAATAAAAGTGAAATATGTGAACTTTAAACATAATCTTCATTACCTTATTACATACAAATAATTCTAAAAAAATCCCATAGATGTCACAAAACATATAAACATATCCTATTATTGTTTTCCTGAAGGTTTCTAATGATGATATTTTAGTTGTATTTATATATTGAACTATTTCCATCATCTAATATTAAGTATTGAATGTATTTAGAAAAATCTAATTTTATTTAAATATTACAATTACATTCAACTGTTAATAATTCTACTGTGTGATATTATTAATAGCTGAATGTAATTGGAATATTTAAATAATGTCACATTTTTTAAAGACATTCAATATTTAATATTATGTGATGGAAATAACCCTATATATAAAAACTTAACATATTGTATTATGTTTTAACTAGTTTTGGAATCACAAAATCCCTGATCAATATAAACAAAAATCTACGTTATTTAAACTATTCTGTTATTAAATAGACTGAAGAAAAGTGTTTATTAATTGAAAGAAGACCCTTTGATTTCTCTTTGAGACCTTAAAGAAACTGATCAGTACAAATTCTAATTTCCATTTCAATACATTTTTGTCATCACCACTATTATTAATATATGAGTATTCATATAGTACACAAATATGAATAGCTGCTCATCAATGGAAAGCTAGTAGTCCAATGAGTTTATTGCTGTTTAAATATAAGTTTAAGATTAAAAAACACCATAATATTTGTTTCCAGTATGATAGCTATTGACTGAAATGTCAGTTGAGTTTTCTTAAAGGCAGAGTTAATGTTTATCAGTATGAGCATTTTTTTATTATAGATATTCACAATTCATGGTTATTATTCATAATAGACTGTAAAATAAACCAGAAAAGACAATGTTGCTGTCTGAATGAAGACAGAAAGTGATAAAAATCTTCTGAATGTTTTCCAATCTTTTAATTAGGTACTGACAATTTCAGCTCACTTTCAAGTAAAGGAATATTCCAGGATTTGGAAGAACTATCTAATATAAAATAGTTTGTTATTGGACTTTGTGAAGTTAGAAGAAAATGTGAAGAAAAAGCTAACTTAAAAAGGAAACATATATTATATTACAAAATTAAAAACATTGAAAGTACATGTGGAGTAGGATTTATTATAAAAAAAACTGAAAGAACAACATGGTAGAGATTGATGATGTATCAAATAGAGTGAAAAGATTAGTTATTCAACTTAATGGTAGATATCAAATGCAAATCATTCAGGTTTATGCCCCAACAATTTCTAATTGGTGAAGAAGTGGATGATTTTTATATGGATTACAAAAAAAAACATTTGATCATACCAAATGATTTTCAAATTACCATGGAAGATTTTAATGACAGAACAATTGAAAGATAAAATTCTGTAAGTTTGGTTATGGTGATAGAAATGAGAAAGGACCTAGACTTGTGAAATTTTCAGAAAAAGAAAAAAAACAACTTTATATTATGAATTCTTTCTTTGAGAAAAATGCTAGACAGAAATGAACATGGAAGCATTCAAATGAAGATAAGGCAAAATTGGATTATATTTTGACTAACAGAAAAGAAGCATTTCAAGATTGAAATGTTTATAATAAATTCAACACAGAAAGTGTTCATTAATTTGTGGGTTGTAAGATACATGTTAATACAAAACTAGAGTGACAAAAATATTAAAACAACAGTAATCACAGTTGATATTTCTAATCTTCAGGCATTCTTCAATAAAATTAAATTAAAACTTATAAATCTTTTTTTAAATATTTACAGACTTTGAACATTATTCAAACTTGAACAAAATTAATATGAAGATAACTAACACACATTTAAAAATTGCAGCTAAAACTTCTCCAAAAAAAAAAAAAGAAAACAACAGTTAATCAATAAAATTTCTACTGAGAAAAGACAATTTTTGAAGAAAAGGAGAAATATAAAAATATTTAAAAGTGATGGTTTAAAAAAGATTGAATATCCAGAATTTTGTAAAATGGTACAGAAAAGAGTTGATAATGGTATAAGGAAATATAATGGTGAATTAAAAAATAAACTATAGAAAACAATAAAAAGATTTTGTGTGTAAAACAACATATTGATATTGATAGGAAATTTATTTTTGAAATAAAAAAAAAAGATGAAACTATTCTGAAATGAGAGATGATATTATGAATTGTTAAAATAATTCTATCCAAAATTTAGCAATAAAGAACAAGATTAAGTATCTCCTACAACTACTATATCTTCTGAATTACCCAGAATTTTAAATAAAAAAGTGAGTCAATCAATTGAATCTATGAAGAAGGAGAAGTTACAAGGAATGATGGAATTATAATTGATATCTTCAGAGAAGCAAGTAAATAAATAAAAACATTTTTGGCAAATTTATGTACCAAATGTTTAAATAATAAAGTTAATATATGTCTGGAAGAATGTAGTCCTATTATTAATATTTAATGATGTGATAAAAATATTAGAAATTACAGACTTATCAGTCTTTTATCAATTGTATGCAAAAAAAAAATCTAAGATAATTATAATTTATCTATAACAAACATTGAACTTTTACTAATTAAAAAATAACCTGGATTTAAAAGTGGTTTTAATACAGTGGATCATATCCAAATTTTGAGAAAAGTTATAGAAAGGACCGATGAAAATGAATTGCCATTATGCTTTGGATTTGTAGATTATGAAATGTCATTTGATTATAAAAGCATTTTCCCAGTGATTAAAGCATTGATTCATCAAGATAAAGATCCATGAAGTTATCATATTCTAAAGAAAAATGATTAGATTACATAGTGGTATTAGAAGAATAACATTGGAAAAGGTGTTTGAGAAGATGACTCTGTATCCCTAAAGATTTTATAGCAATATTGCAAGATGCTTTTTGTGGACTAAAATGAGAAGCTATAAAAGTAACAGTAAAAGAAGATTAAAGTTATTTAATTTTTCAGATGATGTAATTGTTTTTTTTTTTAAATAATGCTTTAGAACATCTGAAAATGTTGTAAAGGTTATCAGGTAAAAGTAAAAAATAGGAATAAAGGTAAAAGTTAAAAAGTTTAAAGTAATGTTCAATAGATTTTGTCAAAAAAAGATAATAATATTGGTGATAATGTATTAGAATATATTAACAACTACATATACCATGGTAAAATTATTACTACAGATGGAATTAATATTAAATGTAAATATGCCTATGTTATTGAAAAAGACATTTTTTTAACAAACATGTTTTACTCATTTTTACTTAAGAATATGAGTATTGGACACTTAATAGAAAAATAATACAGAGTCTTCAGATCACTCTATGATATGTGGATTGATGTATGTTAGAGCTATCAATAAATGATTGAAAATGAAATACTTTGATGAGAGAACAAACATGTGTTACTGATATCATTAAATGGATTAAAAAGTGAAGGGTATTGAGCTTGGCATATTGCTAAGAAACATGATAACATATGGAAAATTGAAATCTTAAACTGGATTTCAAAAGATTTAAAATACCTATAAAGAGACAAATTGTGAGATGGGTGGTTGACATAAGAAAGTGAACTGGGTTAATGGGTAGAAGAGAGACTCCAAACTGGCGTTGGATTAAACTTTGAGAGATCATATTGCAATATATTGATAAAGATTGAAAATGATGATGATGATTACCATCATTAAATAATGCTACTGAGATAAATTAAAATAACAAATTTACTAATGAGAAATAATAATAATAATTAAAAAATTAAAAGACTAATATCATTCGAATTAATTAATTCTAATTTTAACATGTGTAGATTGACAAGATAGACTCTGCATTAACAGTATATAAATTGTAGTTTATGATATAGAAATTACAGTAAATAGCAAATACACACATATAAAAATGTATGCATACATGCAAGACTCAAATATAAAAGTATTGAAATCATTAATAAACCAAAAAAATATTATTGTATTTTAATCATCAATAAATAATAATATGTTAAAATTATTATATCGGAAGTCAAACTCAAATAATGCGCTATTAATTTAAATATTATAATTCTCCATGCACTCACATGTCAGTAAGAGTTTAAAAAAACATAAGTTAATCACTTAACTTTAGAGTGCATTTTGATAAATACACCAACTTTCACTGACTATGCTAAATCAGGATTTGAGTCTATTGTGCGCCTGATGTTATAATCAAATTTTGAATTGTAAAAATCTATTTAACCTATGGCAGGAGAAATACAGTGTCTCATTTTTAACCATCTACAATCAGACAAATACAACTTATAAATGTAAGTCTATTATTATAAAGCACAGAAAATCTTGAAATTATTACATCAGAAGTCAAACTCTGCACACTCACATTTCAGTAAGAGTTTAAAAAATGTAAGTGAATCACTTAAGTTTAGAGTGCATTTCTATAAATACACCAACATTAACTGACCATGCTAAATCAGGTCTTGATTCTATTGTGTACCTAATGTTATAATCAAATTTTTAATTGTACAAATCTATTTAACCTATCACAGAAAAAAGATCAGACAAATATGACTTACAAATGTAAATATATTATTATAAAATACTGCAATAGGTTAAATAAATTTGTACAATTCCAAATTTGATTATAACATCAGGTACACAATAGACTCAAGACCTTATTTAGCTAGATCAGTGAAAGTTGGTGTATGTATAAAAATGCACTCTAAACTTATGTGATTCACTTAAGTTTTTTAAACTCTTACTGAAGTGTGAGTGCATGGAGATTTATAATATTTAAAGGAATAGGACATTATCGGAGTGTGACTTCCAATCTAATAATTTCAAAACTTTCAACACTTTATAATAATAGATTTACATTTATAAGTTGTATTTGTCTGATCATGGGTGATTAAAAATGAGACACTATCTTTCTCCTCTGATAGGTTAAATAGATTTGTAAAATTCAAAATTTGATTATAACATGGGGCACAAAATCAACTCAAGCCCTGATTTAGCATGGTCAGTGAAAGTCGGTGTATTTATAGAAATGCACTATAAACTTAAATGATTTTGATGTATTTATAGAAATTACTATAAACTTAAGTGATTGACTTTAGTTATTTAAACTCTAACTGATGTGTGAGTGTGTGGAAATTTATAATCTAATAATTTCAAAATGTTCAATGCTTTATAATAATAGATTTAAATTAAATGTTAAATAGATATTAAACATAAATACACACATTTATGCACTTTTTAATATAAAAATAATGTATTTCAATCATTAATTTTTATGCTTTTTAATTTATGAATTGACTTATTTTACAATCTAATTGCGAACAATAAAAATACTTTAACTCAATCAAAAATCTGCATTTCACATGTCAAAACAATTATTTTATATAAGATAGAGCTTTAGCTATCTTAATATAATTATAGGACTTAAATCTTTACTTTTACAATAATGACTATATATAAAACAATGATTTTTAAATTTCTTATCACTAATAAATGGAAAAAAAAATCATTTAATGAATATCTAATTATCTTTCTACTAAAATATATTTTACAGAAAAGATCATACTATTAAATTTGTTTAATATTTTTTTCTAATTAATTCTTTTCCGCAACAAAGAATCATCAGCATATATAACAAACAAATTTAAATATTTAATAATTTTATTTTCCAAATAATTAATATAAAGTGAACAAATTACAAAATAAATAATATAACCTATTTTCTATTCTTCTTTAATCTTATAAAATGTACCATTATAATAAAATATATAAAATCCTCCAGCTAACAAATCTTTAATAATACTATTTTTTTATTTCTAGAGAAAGATTCATTATTAATTAACACAAAAAATAAAACTTCAATATTGCTTAATCTATGAACAAACTGATGTATATTTATTTACATATACAATCCTCATAATTAATTATTTTTCAATTTAAAATTATGAATTTTTAAAAAAAAACTTTCAAAGAAAATGAAACAATTTATTTAGAATAATTGACAGTGTTTGTTTAAAAATAATTAAAAAAATCTAGAAATATTTTCAACACCATTATCAGTAAAATCCAAAATAAATCTTAAAAAAAACTTTCTTTGTAAGCTTTAATATTGATAAATATATTATCTTTTTTACGTCTTTGGTCATATGTTTATTATTACATTCCTCCACAAGGTGTTAAAAGTGGATATAAATCAGTTACTAACTTGTATGACATTGGTGTAGTAAAAAGTACCCTACAAAATTATTATTCATTATTGGATAATCTCAAGTCTAATGAATCACTAATAAAAATTATTAATCACTTTGATAGTACTTTAAATATTCATCTTTATTTAATATATTTTATATTATCAATAAAACTTATTAAATTCCTTTCAGTAAAGCTATTAGGAAGTCTCTTAACAAATATATTTAAATTATTATTTGATTCACTTTCTAAAAACATCATCTTTCATAGTAACAAAATGACCAGCTTTGTTTTTACAAAAATGATTACATCATCATCTATTAATCTATTTTAAAATGTGTAATATCAGCAGAACTAATTAAATATTTTTATTCATTGAATACTCATTATTTGATCATTACTTAAACTACAGAATTCAAGAGCTACAAAATTGTATTAAAAATCAAAAAATTAACACACACACACACACACATATATATATATATATATAGTCCCAGCCCTCAACTGAGGTGAGAGACATACTCAAAAACAATTGGTCTGAAGGTAAGGACTTAACGCTAGAAATTTTTAATTCTTTCTCTTTTGGCATTTACAAAAATAAAGCTTGTTTAGAGCTATTGGCAAGATCCATCTAGTGATCATATATATATATATGACACTATGCTGCAGAAAGGAGTTTGCTATATAAGATCCATCTAGTGATCATATATATATATATGACACTATGCTGCAGAAAGGAGTTTGCTATTAACTGAAAGGAGAGCCTTTGATTCCTCTTGGAGGCCATAAGAAAACCGAGCAGGGCAAATTCTTAATGTCCACTCCGTATGTTATTTTCATTGCAGCTGTTTTTACTATGTGATTATTCATATAGTATATGAAAATGGATGGGCTTCTTATCAACATGCATTATCCAGCATGGTGAGTTTATTGGCTTTTTACCTCCGAGTTTAATAATATTTTTTCCAATATATACAATCATGACAGACAAAAATAAATCATGGCCTTTATTCCCAGGAAGAAGGAATAAAGTCACCAACCAAGGCAGCAGTTGGTGGCCGAAAGCAGAGGGTACTAAGAATTCCCTGATTGCAGACTCAGGCTGCCGTTTGATGATGACTTTTTATTTAGGTACTTACAACTGCAGATCACCTTCAAGTGAAGGAAGATTGCAAAAGTTAGAAAAAGAACTGTCTTATATTAAATGGGACATTATTGGACTTTGTGAAGTTAAAAGAAAAGGTGAAAAAACAATTGATTTAAAAAGTGGACATATACTCTAATATAAAGGGACAAATATTGGAAATACAATTGGAGTAGGATTCATTATAAATAAAAAATGGAAGAATAACATTGTGGAGATTGATAATGTATTGGACAGAGTGGCAAGATTAGTTGTACAAATTAATAGCACATACCAAATGCAGATAATTCAGGTTTATGCCCTAACAAGTTCTCATAGTAATGAAGTTATAGAAAATTTTTATATGGATATATAAAAGGCTTTTGATCAGAGTAAACAAGATTTTAAAATTGTTATGGGAGACTTTAATGCTAGAATTGTTAAACAAATGAAAGATGAAAATGCTGTAGGTAATTTTGATTATGGTAATAGAAATGATAGAGGACATAGACTTGTGGAGTTTTCAGAAAAAGAAAAAAATTATATTATGAATTCTTTTTTTTTTTTTTTTGAGGAAAATGTTAAAAGAAAATGGAAATGGAAGCATCCAAATGAAGGTACAACAGAATTGTAAATTTTGACTTACAGAAAATACATATTTCAAGATTGTAATATTCTTAATAAATTTAACACAGGAAGTGATCATCGATTAGTAAGATATAAGATACATGTTTATGCAAAACTAGAGAGACAAAATTATTAAAAAAACAATATTTACAGTTGATATTCCTAATCTTCAGAAACATTCTAATGAATTTAAATTAGAACTTACAAATTGGTTTCAAGTATTAGTAGATTTTGAACATGATTCAGATTTGAATGACATTAATAGGAAAATAACTGATACACTTTTAAAAACTGCAACAAAGATAGCTGGTAAAAAGCACCAATTGACCAATAAAATTTCTACTGAGACTAGAGAATTTATGATGGAAAGATGGAGTATGAAGATATACAACAATGATGCATTAAAAAAGATTGAAGATCTCAAATTTTGTAAAATGGTGTGGAAAAGAGTTGAAAATGATATAAGAAAGTATAATTGTGAACTAGCAAGGAAAGCTGTAGAAGAGAATAAAAGTCTAAAGAGTGTAAAACAACATTTTGGTATTGGTAGCAAATTTATATCTGCAATAAGAAAAAAAGATGGTATTATTACTAAAAAGAGAGATGACATCTTCAAATGTGTAGAAGACTTCTATCAAGAATTATATAGTAGTAAAGAACAAGTGCCACCTATACCTATTATATCTTCTGAATTGCCCAGAATTTTGAATGAGGAAGTGAGACATGCAATTAAATTTATGAAGAAAGGGAAGGCTCCAGGTAATGATGGAATTATAATTGATATATTAAAAGAAGCAGGTGAAAAAATATAATTTTTTTAGCAAAGTTATATACCAAATATCTAAGTGATAAAGATGTACCAGATGATTGGAAGACTGCACTATTCATATTAAAATTTACAAAAGATGATAAAGAAGATATTAGAAATTACAGACCTATCAGTCTTTTATCAGTTTTATACAAAATTTTTACTAAGATAATTACAACTCGTCTACAGAAAACACTGGATTTCCACCAACCAAGAGAACAAGCTGGATTTAAAAGTGGTTTTGGTACAGTAGATCATATCTAGGTATTGAGAGAATGGACAAATGAATATGAGTTGCCATTATGCTTAGGATTTGTAGATTTTGAAAAGGCATTTAATTCTATAATCATTTCTTCAGTGATTAAAGCATTGGATCATCAAGGTGTAGATCCAGGATATTGTCATATTTTAAAGAATATTTATAAAAATGCAACAGCAACAATTAGCTTCCATAATGATAGTAAAAAAATCAACATTGAAAAGGGTGTAAGACAGGGTGACTCCATATCTTCAAAACTTTTTACAGCAGTGCTGCAAGAAGTATTTTGTGGATTAAAATGGAAAGCCAAAGAAGTGGAAGTAAATGTAAATTATTTAAGTCATTTAGATTTTGTGGATGATGTAGTTGTTTTTGCAAATAATGTTTTAGAGCTACAGAAAATGTTGCAGTAGTTATCAGATGAAAGTAGGACTAAAGATAAATGTTAAAAAGACTAAAGTAATGATTAATAGATATTCTCAAAATATTAAAATAAATATTGATTATGATGAGTTAGAAGAAGTTAACAGTTACAAATACCTTGGTCAGATTGTTAATACAGTTAGAAACATAATGGATGAAATTAATCATGGAATTAAACTTGGTTGGAGTCCTTTTGGTAGAAATAACATGATACTAAAAAAAAATATGCTTATGTGTTTGAAAAGGAAGGTTTTTAATAAATGT
Source organism: Epiperipatus broadwayi (assembly GCA_028023455.1). Lineage (NCBI taxonomy): Eukaryota > Metazoa > Onychophora > Udeonychophora > Euonychophora > Peripatidae > Epiperipatus > Epiperipatus broadwayi. Next base: position 126,037 of record JAQFVV010000666.1, on the reverse strand, counting down.
GTTTTGCCAGTTCTTACTTATCCATCTGAGACTTGGACAGTTAATAAAAGAGCACTACAGAGACTTCAGACCACTCAAAGAATTATGGAAAGATGTATGTTGCGAGTAACAAGAAGAGATTAAAAAGACAATGATTGGGTAAGAGAACAAACAAGTGTTATTGACCTCATTGAAAAAATTAAAAGACTAATGTAGAGTTGGGCTGGACATATTGCTAGAAGATATGATAATAGATAGACAATTGAAATTTTAAACTGGATTCCAAGAGATTGTAAAAGACCCAGAAAGAGACCACATGTGATATGGATGGATGAAATAAGGAAGTGTGCAGAGGTGATGTGGAGAAGAGAAGCTAAAGATGAGAAAAGATGGATTGTACATGGAGAGACCTTTATCCTGCAGTGGATTTATGATGGTTGATGATGATGATGAGAAGACATTAAATTATGTGAGAGTGCATGTTTAAATATATGTACAGTGGACCACTATCTATGCTATATTTTGTTTTATGTTCTCTCCAAATACAATAAAAATACTGTATAATACCTGTTTCTGCCACCAGAATTTATGTCCTAGTATGATTTTTCAGAATGCTGATAATATAGGCCCTACTCAATTATAAAACCTAATTATGATTGTCAGCTCTTTGAAGCACACAATAGATGTATTAAATTATAAGGTAATGAATATATAAATAGATATACATGTAAATTTTTGTACTTAAATAAATGTTACACATAATTAATTTGCAGGCAGACTCATAATTAATCATTTTAATAGACTTGAAAATGCAAATTTACTTTGCATTTATGATTGCTCATTCATTTAGTCTTAGTTAAAATTCCTTTTTCATCTGACTTCTAACTGTATATATTGTAAATAAATCAACACTATTATCCGTAAAGGCTGAAACTTATTATTCATGGTGATATTAGTTTACAAATTTATCAAGACAACTTAATATTTCATATATTATTTTTAAATGATTATTACTAATTTAACAGAATATAAATAACTTTCTAATTTTATTGTATCAAAAAATATGAAAGTTCTGTCATAAGATTATAATCCTAACCATTATATATTCAAACCATAGTAAAATGTAATGTTGAAATTACTAATATTGAATAAATGTAGATTTTTGTATTTAAATCAATATAAATGTAAACTTCCCAATGAAACAAGTAATATGTCTAAATACACTAAAATTCAGGTATTGGAGAAGCTAATTATAGATAATAAGATTAAAATTAATTTATTACTGGAATAAATGTTTATTTTTGTATTTGAAATATAATACATCTCCAGAAAATAAGCTTTAAGCGATTTTTGGAGCAAAAATTAACTAAGACCATAGTAGCGAACCTTTTGGTGATAAACAATGATTTCAATAGATTACATATTATTTACAGTACTTTAAGTATACTCGAAGATATATTTCAACATAATACCCATATAAAACAAATGTTTTTTGTGCAAAGTGTGCATATATAAATTCAAGGTACAAACAATATTTAAATATATATATATATATACAAATGTAATTATTAATAATAAATTGTGTAATTATTAATAATAAATTGAGAAAACACACATTTACATATATTTATAAAATGTTATACATGTGTATTCAATATAAACATTGAAAATATTATAATAAGACTTACTTCTTTATTTTTTATTATTATTATAAAATGGATAATAGAAATGTTGGATTGTTAATCATCTGAAGCCATTGATGAATCAAAATGAAGAAATTGATGGAGCACCTTTTTGTTTTGACATTTTTTTTTTTTTTTTTTTAAAAAAAAACATTGTGAAAGGAAGTTTTCTTTTTCTTCTCACATCATCAAATTCACTTTACAATGATTATATTATTCCAGGGATTACCTGTATAAGAATAATACTGTGATTCATCATATTGTTTAGAGTCTATACATATATCATTTACTTGCAGTGAATTTTTTGACATTATATGTTCTAGATCCTTGGCCAAATTCTTGGTAAAGACTTGATGCTTTCTGAAGCAATATAAAATCATCAAATGTAAAGTTCTTATGATGCATATCATTCAGCCATACATTTAAGACTTTATCAGTTTTGACCAAAAAATTGTATCTTACTTTGCTTACAACTGTAGTTGTGGTAGAACCACAATATCACTAATATGTTTCTCCCTCTTTATAATTTCTCTAACAGAAGATTTATTTTTGATATATACAACCCATTTCTCAATAAGACTTTTTAAATACATCAAACAATTATCAATTTCTTATTTAATGAAAGTACTTCACAGTATTTTCTTAAATTAAACCACTAAACATCACATGATCACCATCTCATACTAGCACATAATTGTTGTAAACAAAGGCAAAACTCCCCATATAGTAGTGCCACCCTGTGCCAACCAGAGTAATCAGTGGATGCCAGAAGGCTTGTGCATAAAATACCTATCTATCACTCAAGATTGTATTAAAATATAATATTTCATTAAAGATATTATTGTAACAAATAAAACCTTCTGAAGATAAAATTTCAAGGAAAAGTATCGATACACATGCTTTTACTAATGATACTGAACTGAACATATACAAATTGTGAACAAAATGTGATCCAGTAAATTCATGATTGATAAATTGATATTTAGTAAAGAAAAAAATGACTGCCAGTGTAACAAGATTCATAAAATTTAATAAGCTCATACATTTTATTGTTTTTATTATTTACAATATATAATTAAGGTTGCACCATTAAATATCAAGTAGTTGTCAGCTCCACTGTATATCAAAATTTAAGTTTGTTTTTTAACCATAAATAAATAATAAAAGACAATGATATTTCTTTTTTAAATTGGCAAGGTGTATGTTTAATCTTTAGAATTATTCTTTTAAATAAAAGCTGTTTTTTTTTAATTCTATTATATACATATACATTTTAAATTATAATAATGGCAGACAATAACAATATACTTATTTATTTGTTTATTAATCAGAAGTACTTTTAATTATATTGTAATCATTATCAACTGAAGTAACTGACAAAAATACAGATATATTACGTTTAGCCTAGATCATAAAAAAATAATATAAAGAAAAGCATTGTAAAAAATAAAAAATAAAGAAGAAATCGTTATAAACCAATTTAAAGATTGTATAATAAATAGACAATTTTCTAATATCGATATACATAGTTCTTGGAAAATCATGTGATGTATGCCTCTTATTTTGTCTATATTACTTCAGGTGATAATTATTACAATGTAATCAAAAGCATATCTGTGTAATTAATATATATTATGACCTACCAGATTGGCATCATGAAGAAATATGGGAAGTTCACATTGTGCCAATAGTGATCAGGGATACCTAATAAGAAAAGAAATGAATTATGATATAAATTAATGTATAATTCGGTTGAATAGTTCTTAGGATGTTAGTTGGAATATACCAATCATTAAAAAAAAATGTATATCTAATAGTGGTAGAGAAAAATAAATTGTACCTGGAGTTGTTGGTATGAAGGCTAAACTAGTGGGAATAAGTATTGTTTGTCTGAAGGCTGATGAGTGCTTATTTATTAATTTTATAATCTATTGTTTATTGCCATTCCAAGATCTAACTTGTATATGTGGGTGCATGTCCATTCACATCATTTCACACTTCACATCTCATTAATATTTCTAATTATCACTCAGACTATCCATCTTGCAATAACATTATTTATTTTGTCATAGTTATTTCTAATAGCTCAGTCATTAATAGACCTCTGGATTAATGAACAGACACACACACACACACTATCAGTTAATATGATTTTTTTATTACTTATTTGTTGCATAAAATTTTTCATTCGAAAATGTAAAAAATATTTATTTTATTTATTATTAGTTAGTATTTGTAATTTAATATATATATATATATATATTTTCAATATTCTATTCTTAACACTTTTTTACAAGTAATAAATTCTTGCATATTGTTCGTCTCATTATAAAAAAAGGGCGTGGCTAAGTAGACGGAAGATTTCAGAAAAGTTTAGAGGAGTGCAATATTTTTATAAAAAAAGAAATATAATAAAACAAGTAAACTTAATATTTTCATTGAATTCTTTACTATTCCCTTTTACTAAAGAAATTTATCTCATACTACTCAAGCATAAACGCCAACATGTAATTATGAAGGATACAGGATAGAATTGTCCAATATGGAAAGCTAAACGTTTAAAGGTACATCAGTTCCAACTTTATTGACTAACAATTTGAATTTGCTTTTATTTATAATGCATGGATATTATATAGAAAAATTGCTAATACAATTTTGCTATAAGTTATTTATAATAAAGAGTGTAATACTGGAACAATGGTGATAATAACTGGGAAAACTATGCTGAACTGCTTAGTGAAATATTTTATTGACTCTCATTTATTAAGTTTTCTAATTTTATTGTGTAAAATAAGGCTGAAAAAAAGAAATTATTCATTCTAATTCTTTATATTATTGGAATAATTATGTATACTAAATTACCTTACCATTCACATCTATATAAGAGTGATAGAATGCTGACTTAAGGATGTTTGATAATTATTTATCAGAAATGTGCATAAGCACGGATGACCAAATAACCCTGATCTTAATTGTCTTAAATTTATTAAATGTTAAAAATTTTAGACAAAACAAAGTTGAAATAGCATGGATCACAAGCATTTATTTGGATGATCTTGCTGAGCTGTGTAAAGTTTATATTAAAAAAAAAATGATTCAAATATGTGCAAAAGCTGCTTATAATATCCATTAGAAAAGCCCTAAGAACATTGGAGATTATTGTTGTTGTGCCAAATTCATGTTTATCCTGCAGGAGTAATGTTTTTTTATGTTTTAATGTTTGTTTATACATCTTATAATCATGAGCTACGTGTGTGTTTCTGTTTTTAAAGTTTCAAGTATGGACTAAAAAAAAAAAAGGAACTTTTATTTTAATGACAGAAGGTTTAATATGTATTTCTTCCATTGCATATGACAGATATATAGATATATTTATTTATTTATTTATGTTTAATTTGATATTAATTTGGTTTATTATTATTATGTATTTATATGCCTATCTCCTCTAGAACGTCTAGGAGAATTGATATAAGTTATACCAAAATGGTAATATTTTCTTTTGTTGTATTATGTAAAATATTATATATTTCCGTGCTCATATTATTGGTGCAAATTTGCATGCTTTATAGTTGGTAATAATAAATAGATATATGAAAATATTTATGCCAGTATTGCCGAATGGTCAGGCATACTTAATAGTATTTATGCTAATTTGAAATCCGATGTTCATAATTGTTCATATATATTAGATTCATTTATAATTTAATCAATACTAATATAACATTTTATTATCTGATATGATTTCGAAAATATTTCATACATGATCATATATTCGTGTGTGTTCACTATCAGAAGCTATTTTATAAGAATTATATTCATGCTTATTTGTGTCCTGTCGGTTGCGACTGTATCTGTTTATGGATTTGTCCTATATGAAATGCCTTAGATACCTTTTGAGTGGAGAGGTGATTGAAAGAATGATCATGCTATTTGGATAGAATAACGCTCATTTTACTTATTTATCTATTGAGCCATGGGTGGTAGTATATTTCCTTATTTGATAGCATATGATGTGATGATTATATTCCTTAAAATGAATTGATAGATGCCCCATTTATTCATGATAAGTAGGATGAGTTCCGCGCTATTTGTATCAGAAACGTTAATAGTTACTAAGTCGATGAATTAAATTGATGTTTGAAGGCTTGTTAACCCTCACGCGCAAGTATGTAAATATTTATTTGATATTATTTTGCTCTCCCTCTTCATTCCACATATTTACAGTTATGTAGTATATGTTAGTTATTTCAGATGAATGTTTTAGTGATTTCTGTAATATGCTTGAGATTGGATTAATGATTTAATGATTGGCTCAGTGGACCATCCGTATTGTGAAGTTTATTCATTTTGCAAGTAAACCGATAGAAATAGTAATTAATAAATGCGTTATGATTGTAAATTTATAAATGCGCACATTCGGAGATATAATAAATTTAAAGATATGGAAGGAAATCATCTCTGGAATTGTAAATTCTAAGTAGCTTGTCAAATCATATCACCCACATTATCATTATTTCATTTATTATTATTACTGACAATTCATTCTCCCAATATTGGATTACAAAAAATTTACTTTATTTAATGCTAATTTTAATAAAATTATTACTTAATTTCATATAATAAGAATAAATTTGTAGGCACATGGAAATAATTTCAATGACATTAGTTGATTATTTGATACGGTTTCTTAGTTCATTGAGAGCACAGAATGGAAATAGATGAGATAAACATTGGTATTTGAATATACAACTATTTTGTATTGCTAATAATTTAAGAGATAGAGTTATAAATATTATTGAAATAACAGATAAGAGGAAGAGCCTCCAAATATTAAGTGTATAGGACATGAAATTTTAATGTTATTTAGTCATGTTTGTGGTTAATGTGAAATTAATGTTAAATCATCATCATGTATTTGTAAAAGATTGTGTCTTGTAATAAATGTTTGTTGAAGTAAGATTCCCTCTGAATTATTTTATCGTATAAGTTCGATTGACTATTTCTACACATACATATATTCCACATAATCTAATATTAATACTTATCAGTTTCTTAGTATATGCAATCCATCTAGATAACACGGAATTAATTGATCCAAAACATTGTATAATGCCAAGACCTAAATTTCAACATAATTTAAAACAGTACTACTCACCAGTTTAATAGTATATGCCATTTATTTAAATACTGCTGAATTAATTGATCCAAACATTGTATAATGCCAATATATAGATCTTAAGTTGTTTAAAATAGGTTGTTATGCGGGAGAAAAATGCACCCCATCTCTATCATTGTCCATCCTTTATTTTGTTATAATAATTGTCAGTTTCACAATAGTCCTCATTACTTAATAATTATCTTATAATAGGATTGATTTATTATTCATATAATAGAGCCCTGAGATTATTTCATCATTTAAATAAACATTGGTATGGCTGTGCAATCTGAATCAAATATCTGTGGAATAATTATTGTTACAGTGATTCCCAAACCTATTAGATGAGTAGCGTGATTAGTCTAGCATGTATTTGGATGGTGGGAGAATTGAACATATCACATTCTTGATTTAATCTACAAATTGCTTTCTTTTGATAACATAAATAAGTGCTTATAGCATAAATAAATAACATTATATAATTATTGTTTATAAATGCTTCTCTCATCCCATTTGCATTCTAGATGACCACGAGACCCTATAGACCCCAACTGAGCTAAGCTGTAGATTAATATTATAATAAGAATCTTATCCATAATTAGAGACGCAACCTAAATTATAAATTTTATTTTATCTTGTATAGAATTGGCACTATATATATATATATATATATATATAGTGCCAATTCTATACAAGATAAATATATATTTATATAATGGATAACTTGTTATTTTGCATATATATATATATAACGTAAAACAGTAGAATTTATTTAGAAATTTTTATTATCAAGTTTGTTTTTATTACAGATAATTTTCAAAATAAGGGATTACGATTAATCGCGATTTGGAATCTGAAAGTGAAAAATAACCTAAGGTTGATTTAAGTTTTTTTTTAGAAGGTATTAAATATTTCAAAATGAAAGCATCTGGAAATTTTTGGTAATTTGTTATTACGTTTTTTTTTTCACAAATTATTGGCTAGATCATTTGATCTCATTAATTATTTCAAAAACTATCTAAATAGAGATAGTTGTTTGTTTAGTTGTGAGTATAAGATAATGTTAGAATCAGATCTGTCATTTTGTGGTATCAAGTTTTTTTTTTATAGATCACCCAAAAAAAATAAAATAAAAGCATTTGAATGATCTTTGTATGAATGAAAATAAACTAGACTGATTTAAAAAACACCATTAAGAAAACATCATGTTGAGGGCAAACTAATGGAAATTGAAATAATAACTGAGTAAAAATAGAGAGTTAAAAAAATTATGGGATCTCTTTCTTTGATTGTATGATTCCATGTCTAACTAATAAACTGCACATCCTTTTACCTGTTTGGTAAATATTTTATAAATTAATGTAAGAGGTAACTTATTTTATTGTGAATAATTGAAAATGTATTTAAAGTTATATTTAAGCAATATTTTTTAATAATAGTCTAATAGATTTTGTCAAAGGTTCCTGAAAGCGTTAACATTTTAAATTGAACATTAAATCATATCATGGATCAATAAAAACGGTAAAAAGTGGTGATAAAAATTTAAACAATTTTCATGGTTCAGAAATGATTCTATGCTAATGTTTTAAAAGTTGCTTAAAAAAAAATCTATCAATTAGTTATAATTTATAATGTTAATTTACCAAAAGCTCTTATTTAGAGAAATTAATAAGTAATGCTTCTTTATACAAAATTTATTCACTAAGACACTATAATTTTTGCTTTAAAAATAATTGCTAATTTATCATTTTTCTACTGTGTGATAGTTTAATATTTTTGTTAAAAATATTTGTCTTACTTTATTAAAGTTTTATATATTTTTTTAAAAATATTGTTCATGTTTCAAAAATAGTAAGATGTCATCAGGAGATAGTAATTTACATACTGTTAGTATTATATATCATATATAAAAAATAATCTTAGCTTAGATAAAATCTATCATATATAAAAATTGTAATGTATTACCAACACTGTAATGTAAATTTAATGTGTGTTCAATATTTTCTTCTTTTGAAAAAGTGAAACATTGTATTTTCTTTTTCCACACGAACATATAGATAATATTTATCACAACAAAATTAAGTATAAATACAATATTTATTAATTGCTTAGCCAGATTTTCGAGACAGAGTGTTTTTGTCAAAGCACAACTAACATAGCTGATTAGCAAGAAAGTATTGACATTCCCAACTGTATATAGAAATGAGTAAAAATGATCATAGATTTTAATAAATTTGCATATTTGCATGTGTAAATACGTGTGTGTGTAAATCAACAGGAAACGAAAAATTGAAGAAATTTGTATATTATAAATTATGTAAATGCGATTAATACAATGATCAATATCGTTCCCCTTACTAAATATTGTATTTAAATCAACTGCTTGATTTGCACACACGTATTTATACATATAAATATGCAAATTTATTAAAATCTAGACTGCTTTATCTCATCTTTATATACAGTTGGGAATACCAATAATTTATTGCTAATTTCAAAATCAGTCCCGCTTTGTCAAAGATATTCTGTATTAAAAACCTAGCTTAGTAGTTAATAAATATCGTTTTTATAATTACTTTTGTTGCCGTAATTATTATCTATATAACCGTGTTGAAACTGCTTATTTATTATATATTATTTACGGCATTAATTTCTTTTTTCTTTATAAAGATCTTAAAATGTTTATTTAAAATGATCCTGCATCATTTCAATAGATGGTAAAACAAAAGAAAAAAATAAATAAAGAAGTTTAGAATTACTTCTAAAGAAATTTGAAGTTATTAATGAAAAGAATTTGCTTTATGACACATGTTCTTTTGGTAAATAATAAATAATTTTATTAAAGATAGATTAAAAGTTTTACATTATAAACTAATAAAAATTAAATTTTTAACCTTAATAAACGTCTTCAATAGTGAAATAAAAATTATTTAACATTAATGTGTAAATAAGAATGTAAGTGATTATACATATACCTATTGTGATGAAGGATTTAAATCCTTAATTACGCGTTTGTCAATATGAATACTATTATTATCTAGGTAAGAAATAAATGTTATGAAGTATAATATTTGAAAAAGTATGGAGATATTTAAAATAAATGAAACTGCTTATGTTTCTGTTATACTTAAATGCGGTTCAATTAAAGAGAGAGAAAAATAAAAATAATTTATTTTTAATCAGACATCTATGAATAAGAAAATACTTTTGATATTGTGATACTATATAGTTGAATGATAATTAATATTGAATGCTCATGGAGATTTAAAAAGTAAAATGCAAAATTGTATACATGTTAATGTTAAAAAAAGAAAATTGATTATTAATCGAGCATTATATGGTACCTAATATATTATTGTCAACCATATCAGTTCATTTAAGTTTAAAAAATAATTTATCTTAGATTTATTTATATTTTTATTATGGATAATTAATATGCCCTGTACTATGTGCCATATTAAGTTGTTTAAAATAATGAATTTATAAATGTTGAGGTATTTGACATTTTCGAATACTTGTCTGTATATAGTTAACACTAATCCGAGATATCTTATTTTTTTCAAATGGTATTTTATATATATATATATATATATATATATATATAAAATACCATTTAAATAATATAAATATATATTTGCCTTAAGTATTGAATGAAGATTATTGAAAATAGTCTTGTGTATTTAGTTTTATTTAATAGATGTTTTTTTAATGTTGTGATTGTATTTTCATCTTAGCAATGTTTTTAGCTAACATTTGCATAATGAAATTTGGTAATAGAATATGGCCAATATATATAGGGTAAGAAAACGATTTTTAATATTAAATGATTATGATTAAGAAGATTTACCACCATGGATTATGAGATTGGTTCAATACTGAATGAATTTACAAAGTATTGAAAAAAGAAATTCATTTCCACAACCTTATATATATATATATATATATATATATATATATGATTATATATAATATACTATATATATATATATATATATATATATAGTGCTCTTATTTATAGGTAAGAATCATCTCATTACAGTAAATTACTAAAAAAAATTTAGAACGTGTTCTCTTTATGTAATAGTTATATTGTATTGATAATATCTTAAAAGTACAATTTAAAGCTAAATAAAAATATGCAATGCATAAAATTAGGATATATAACTTAAAAACAGTTAAGTAAAGCTAAAAATATTAATTACATATGGTTGGAAAAAATGGCCATAATAAATAACGCAGCTATAAATGTTTAAAATATGTTTAAAAAGTTCATTTTTAATACTTTAAACTTATAATAAAATAAATACTATATTTAAAATTATAAATTATATTTAATAATTATCATTAATATCATATATTTTAAAAGAAAATTTTATGGTAGTAAAAGTTATATTTAATTCTATATTTTCCAAATTATTATTCCAAATTTTATATTATTGTATTTTTTAATTAATCTAATAAGTTTTGCAATTTATCAATTAATTTTCAGACAGTAAAATGGATACAATCTGTCTAGGTTGTAAAATCATGTGACCTGTATAATAAAGTTATACACATGTGCTTGTTGATATTTGTATTAATGAAGTTCAAAATATTTTAAAAATTGCATTATAGAATTGAATATATTTATTTGCCTATCATAAAAAAAATATTAAATCAGTCATTATAAAATGTTTTAAATAGTATTATAAAACAAATACAGATAATAAAAGTTAAATATTTTGTTTTAAAATAAAATAGATAAATTAAATATAAAAGGTGGGAATAATTTTATTAAATATTGTTTTTAAAAGTCATTTTAGATATTTAATTAATTTTGGTAAAGTATAATAATTGATTTAAAATTTGTCTTAAATAATATTTTAAAATTATAAAGAGTCATATTTTATTTTTTAAATTTAATTATGTAAGACTGTAGCAATATGTAAATTTGGTATCAAATGAAAAGTAAAAATCCACCAATAGGATATAAATACTGTTGTACAGTGGTGTCAGGGGAATCAGTGTCAGTGATCAGTGTGTTGGTGATCAATGTAATGGTAATTTAAAATTTTTATTTTAGTCAATTTTTTAGTGCTCTTGATAATTTATTTGCAAAACTAATAGGATATTTTTTTAAAGTATTTGCAAAGAGAGCATAATATAAATATATTTCAATAATTTTATTTAAAATATGCATTGCTAATTTAAAGTTCCCTTTTACCAGGATTACTTGTCAAAGTTTAATATAAATTCACAGTAAAAAATATGGAAATGCCAATATGTAAAACATGTTTAATGAAAATTTTAAAAATAAGTATAATACTTGTTAATGCATTATCAATAATATTGACCAAGAGAACTATTCCAATAAGCACAGAATTATTTCAGACATTATACAGAAAGCTTAACAGAAAAGCTACTTGCAGATCAAAAAAATAAACTATGCATTTTTATATAATAGTGAGATAGTCATGTTCAAGAATGACAAGTAATATGATAAATTATATAATAATTTTATGGAAGTATAATGCTATGAAGATAAATGTTTTATCCTTTTTAAAGAAAAACATTATAAATATTGTCAATAAAATTATCATAAGTAAAAAAAAAAAAACTAATGGAAATATTTTTTAGAAAAGCGTATGTTATAAAACCTGAATTATATAAGGTTATACACATTCGTAAAAATTATTAAAACTGATAATTTAAACAAAAAATGAAAACAATCTTAGTTGAATAATACACAATAAATTATCCTAAAGATCATACCTATAAAAAGAAGTATAAACCAATAATTACTGAACTTATGGATATGGAAATATTTTAAATATTGCACAAAAAAGTTTTGTCTGGATTGCCCATAATTAAGTTACTGGAACATGATGCATCACCAGGCCTATACAGGATATTCTGAAACAGAAGCTTTGAGTTATTATTTTTCAATCTTATAATGTTATTATTATTATAATAATCATTGTTATGGACAATAGAAACCATAAATTATTATTTTATGAACTTTTCCAGAACAGATTAATGATTATTTTTATTAGTTTTCCAAGATTTTTAGACATTGTAATTTAATTTTTTATTATTATTTATTTTTAAACTTTGCTCATCACCAAAAATAGTTTACAATGCATGTGCAAGTTCTGGGCAGTTGTGTGGTTGTTCATAGTCAATCAAGAGAAGCTTAGCAATGGGGGAGTTGTAAGAACTTTCAGAAGAACATTTTATTTTGAAAGAAAAAAAACTCTTGAGAAAATAAAAAAAACATTTGAACAGTATAAAGAATATTTGTCAGCTGAAGATTTACATAATTATAGTTTTGATTTATTTATTTATTTTTAAAGTATAATATTATTTTAATTAAAAGAGTAGGAACATGAACATTAATTTAGTATTAATGATACTATAATCTTATAGTAGAATAATTTGATAATTTAAATAAGATAACATTTTAAGTGTAAAAGTATGGATGTATTTCATAGATGCAGTTTTAATTTAATTAATGGACATGAAGATGTTATAAGTGATGACAAGTTGATATCACTTAGGTAATGACTGTGAATATTGATATATTTTATTATGTATATTTTTGTTTTCTTTTTTGCAGATTGCCAATGAATTATATTGTATTGAAGTATAAATGTTGAATTGTATTTAAACACATTTGTACAACACATTTTTATTATGAGATTAGGATTTATTTTTGGGAATATGCATACTTTAATTTCATAATAGTAATATAACATAACATAATGATGAATAGTTATATGATTCTTTTAAAAACTTTAATATTATTGGATATTCAAAGTATTTATATGACTAGTTTGTATGTGTTTAAGAATATGAGATAGGAAAGTAAAACATACTTTTTTGTAGATTAGTAAGATCATTTTAATTACAATTGAATTTTGTTTATTATTTGGAATATGTGAATTAGTTGTTTGTCGGTGTAAGATTTGATAAGTCTATTAGGAAATGTTGATAAGATAGTTATTTGGGAGTAAGTTGGAGAACATGAAACCAAGAGATGATATTAAGGTAGGATGTATTTAGGAGAATAGGAGTAGTATTTTTGTAATTTTATTAGGTATACAGTACAGTTGACAATGCCCTGTAGTTGTATATTTATTTGTGGGTAATGTCTATTTTCTTTAAGTATTGATGTTTCAATAAAGCTGAAGGAATAGCTTTGACATCATTGTTAGTAGTGGAGATATTAGACATAATAGGTCCTGCCTCTATTTTTATAGATACATTGTGCCATGATATTTTTATCCAATATGTACTATGAGTTAAACTCTAGTTTTTCTTTCTTATGCCTACATATCTATTCACTGTCTCTATTTCCAAAGTAACTACATCGTACAGTATTGAATATTTTGTAAAGAAATAATAAATAATTTATAGTTTAAGATATGCTATTGTCTGAATAAGATAACTTCATTTACTTGTAAGAAGGAATAGAGTCTGTGCAAGTTGGAATTGAAAATCCAACAGACCAAAAATAAAAAAGAATCATAAAATATGTTCTAAATTTATTTTTTTGAAATAAAATAAATTTTAGGAATAAAATAAATAAAGCAAAGTTGTTTTTTTTTTGAAATGTTAAATAACTTTTAAATATTTTATGTTATTTTTATGAGTATTGCATATTTTTTAAGATATAATGTCATAAAGCAAAACAATTTAAATAAGCATAGGTACAATTTCATATTTATTTAAATAATAAGAAATACATCAATGATTACAACTATTCAGTATTAGATTAATGTTAAATAGGATATGTTGTATTTAATAATCACAGTATAGTGAACAATGATGTCCACATAATCTAGTAATAAATTAACAGTAGATATTTTATGTAGTATTCATAACATTGAAAAAACAAAAAAAATGTTTATTTAAAAAGATCCATGCTCTCAATAGTGTTATTTTTCATGTTTTCCGTACTATGTTTCGATGGATGTTTTAAAAGGTAGCATAGCTAAATAATATTTAAAGATATGATATGTTCAAATAAGTATAAAGAAATATAATTTCATTATAAAATTGATCAGAAAAAAATAAATAAAATTGTATTCTTTTATTATGATTATTTTTTAAGTCAGAGTGAATACTTAAACAGATTCTCTATTGTTTTAAAATAACTATCATTAATAAGAAATGTAAAACGGAGCAAATTTTGGATGTCAAGTGTAAATATTGTAAATAAATTGTTATTTATTTTGTTGTTATAATAGAAACTTTGTTAAAATTTGTTTTTCAAAAATTTGTGTGTCAGACTGTCTTCTTTTCCATTAATGTGCATGATACTCACAGCATAATTGAATCAAACATAATATTTTTGCACAGAAATAAATAAAGTATTATTTTAAGAATTTGAATATTTTTCTTGGGGTTTATTTATTTAAGAAATCACATTTTTACATTATTTATTGGTCACATATTGATTATTATAATAGTACATTGAAATATATGCTATATGTTGCCAGACATATATCTTTCAGATTATAAAATGCTACCACATATTTATTACGTTATTATATGAAGATAAAATATTATATTATAAAATTTTATTATTTTTATTATGGTAATAAATTATAGCGAAGGAAAGATACATAAAATTAGTCCATCCAATGGAAAATATTATTATTATTATTATTATTATTATTATTATTATTATTATTATTATTATTATTATTATTATTATTATTATTATTATTATTATTATTATTATTATTATTATTATTATTATTATTATTATTATTATTATTATTATTATTATTATTATTATTATTACTATTATTA
Organism: Epiperipatus broadwayi; assembly: GCA_028023455.1. Lineage (NCBI taxonomy): Eukaryota > Metazoa > Onychophora > Udeonychophora > Euonychophora > Peripatidae > Epiperipatus > Epiperipatus broadwayi. Next base: position 110,425 of record JAQFVV010000666.1, on the reverse strand, counting down.
TTATTATTAGTTAAGTGTAATAGAGTATGACATAAAAATCCCTTATCATGTTTTACTACAGTGATTTTAATTAACTTGGAATAGTTTTATGAACCTGAGATTTTATTGAGCTAAATTATTGTAGATAAAAGATTAAGATTTAATTATTAGTTTAATCTTAATGAGTAGGATTTATTAAAGTTGTAAGAATACTATAAGTTTATTTATTTGAGATAATACAAGAGGGGGTAGTGTTCTTATGCCATTGAGGTGGTGTCCAGTGGGATACTAACTCAATGTAATCTTTCTTGTCATATGTATTTCACTTCCAAGTCTCACGATATAATAAACATTTTATTTATTTACTTTATAAACTGAACCTTTTCATTATTTTGCTAGTAAAATGTTTTAATATAATGCAGGATATTTTATTTATCAATTATTTGCATTTAACCGAACACAATCGTTAACTGAGCTAACCCGTTTTATTTTATATGATTTTGCCCCGGAAGTGGTAAGCACATGCCACAAAGTTAATATATATATATATATATATATATGCATGTGTGTGTGTGGTGTCCATCACATATTTTCTTACAATAGGATAAATAGAATTATGAATTTAATATGGAATATAATAATAAATATAGTTTGAAGACGGAAGTTTAATGATTGACAGAAATGCTTAAAAATTGGACAAACTAAAGCTGCAAAAAAGATGACAATATTTGTGGTTCATGGTCACTGTATATATTTTCAAGGCAGAAAAACAATAAATGAACCTGTATCACAATCCTATTAAATCTAACAATGGCATTATTTTAAATCATAACAATAATATTTTTAATAGGTGAATAGATTATCTTTTGAATAATGATATAGAAATTGGCATATCAACTTTTAATGATAAATCCATTTTATCTAATTTAGATTTGGACAAAGTTATCCAGATTAGTGAAATGAAAACAGATGTTTGCAATGTTAAAAAAAACACTGCAATTTATGATAAAATACCTGAAGATATTTTAAATTATAGTGGTGATATGTTAACTTCAAACATACTGACATTTTGAGAAATATCTGGATTCTTAAATTATGCCACAATAACCTTAAGAATACTTTTGCTGTTTTAATCTTTAAAAACAAGAGAATAAACAATATAACAGTGATTGTTATGAATTATTATTATTATTATTATTATTATTATTATTATTATTATTATTATTATTATTATTATTATTATTATTATTATTATTATTATTATTATTATTATTATTATTATTATTATTATTATTATTATTATTATTATTATTATTATTATTATCATTATTATTATTATTTACAGCAAGGGTTCATTCAAGATTTTTTAAAATAAATTGATTCTAGATATGGTTGAAAAATGATGAGAAATTCAATGTAATTTTAGAGATGAAAAAGCATTATAGGTTAAGAGTTTTGAGCTTAGACAAATAAAAGGAAAGTGAAAAAAGATATATACTTTTATTATTGATTTGATTTAATAGTTTTTAAGGTATGGTTAGAAATTAATTGGTTATCCACAAAAGTTTAGTTGCAATATGCAACTTCTACATGATGGAATGGGAGGGCTAGTATTATTATTATTATTATTATTATTACAGATACCGGTGAAAAATTTGAGAAATTTAAAATGAAAATGAGTGTTAAAGAAAATATTTTCTCTAATAATGTTTTCAATTATATGACAGTGATTTTTTGGGAATTTCTTATAACTAGTTCAATAAATTTGATATCAAAATGCACTGTTTGATGGTTCAAATGCTTCAATAGAAACCAAATAATAACTTTATTTTTTCAATGTTGGATTTTGTATTTACAATATGGAGATGATTTTGTTATTTTTATTAATTGAAAATACAATATCCAGGATGTACTTAATGTTTTGAAAGTAACATTGGTTTAATAATTACTATTTATAAACATAAATTCTTTATCAATTAATGCTGTTAAAAAAACTTTCATAAACTTTTTACCTTCATTGATTATTGACTTGAGATTATAAACCAAATTAACTATTTTGGTAGTTTTATATAGAAAGATGTACATAGTTAGATGATGTTAGGAATGGGACTAAATATGAACTCAAATGTGATGCTGTTTCTGATTTTAACAAGTTAAAAATAGGATATTTATTTACAGGAAAACAGCTGCTGTAATTAACTTATTTAAATATATAGTTATTATTTTATAGACTGTACGATATTGAAATAAACTTTTATTTCTAAGTAATGTAATATAAAAGCTAAGCTATTTAAAAATATATCTGAAAACTTAAAAAATGCAATGTTAAGATCGTAAAACCAATTAATATATTCTTCAATTTTCTGGATATGTTAATATAGAGTTCACTATTGTAAAATTCTATCTGTATTGCATTGTACACACACAAGCATATAAAAACAATATAAGACTTCCTACAAATGTGTTTTGGATTTTGCGGAGAGGTAGTTTCAATTTACATTGTTTCCACTGTGAAAATGTTGGAGAGAATAGAATACATTGTAGAGTTATAATTAACATAGAATTAAAGTGCTTTTTCCTTCTTGGAGTTGGCATTGTCACACTAGCTTGGTGTGATTGTACTGCTTATGTATCGTTAGTATTATGTATTATTTATAAAATTGCTGTGTTATTTTAAATGTTGAGGCTATTTTTTAATTCTTATTCTTATTTAAAGTCAAAACACTGCCTTCGTGCAAAAAATAAAATAAATATTTTTTTTTATATATTTGATGCTTTTAAGCGTTTTAATGCATGCATTAGAAAGAAAAAAAAATGTATTTTTTTACGTATAAAACTTCACTGTAATTAAGACTTTTTGTTATTGTTGAAAAAGACTGCAATTGCCTTAATCGTTATTAAAAAGAATCAAAATACTTGCAGTAAACAGTTGACAAAACAACATATACTTATCTTAGATCGTACAAATTGCTTTCTGAGGGAATATCCAAATATAATTGCAATTTTCTTTATTGTTATGAACTCTTTTTTAAATACTTTATTTTGAAATCACGTTTATTTAAATGTAATGTAGGTTTTAAAGATAAAAAAGACTGAGTTAAAATTAAATATTGTTATTATTATCTCTTAGCTTTAAAAAACAAGAGACAGATTATTTTATATAGAGCGAGGCTGTAAGGAGAAAATAGATAATATAAATTGTATTTTCATTATTATATCCAACATTCAAAATAAAAATAAACCATAGACCAAAGTATTATCGTCTTCTCTCACTAATTATGAAATCTATAATTCACTCACGTGACTTATATATATATATAATGGTGATTTAATGTCTCCTTCGGTTTTCTTTGATCATGAAAAAACATGTAAATATAAATTTAAATTTAATTTTGAAAATGTGAAGATTCTTCATGAAGAGAGAAACTAGAGTAAAAAAAAAAAATTAAAGAAGCAAAAACATGAATAATATGCATTTAATAAATCGACAAGCTGCTAACATTAAAATACGAGATTCATGGAATTTGAATTGATGACGTTTGCTTCCCCCTTTTTTTTAATTTAATGGCAGTTGAGGCAGGTTTAAGAAATTAACTGAACGTACTTCTGCTGATTTAAGGACTGTTTTAATAGTTTGTAAACCGTTAAATTTATTATTTCAATTATGATTTCAATTTTGTTTTTATTTAAAGGACATTTTATTTATATATATATATATATATATATATATATATATATATATATATATATATATATATATATATATATATATATATATATATATATATATATATATATATATATTGGTTTAACAAATGATACAATATTACAGTCATTATTTTCCTGCAATTATAGTTAGTTTCTTATTTATTGATCATATCTCTCTCTATATATTTTAACTAGATTGAATATTTGATTACATTTTTTTACAAAAGTTATTTAAGAGAACATTGCATTAGCAAAATAGTTAATTTTAAAATAAATAAAAAGGCATAGTCCTTGGATTCGAAATGAAAAACTTATTCAATAGTAAAAGAAATGAAAGTTTGTAAAAACTGATGATAGATATATTATTTATAAAAGAATAGTAATAAGATACACTCGAAATTAGAAAAGAACAAAAATATGCAAATATATATATTTTTTAAAATGTACATTATACACACCTATATGAGTTTGGATTTGAATATGTGGTAAACATATAATAAATAAAATGGTCTTGAGCAATGAGAAACTTTGGTTCTAATTCTTCATAATATTTCTTTAGTTGTCGTTCTTTATCTTCAAATATATGTGAAAGCAAAAGTAAAAAAAATAAAAAAATAAAAATGCAGATTTTATGTATTGTATATATATATATATATATATATATATATACTGTAGATATAAATAGGTGGATAATAAAAAAAAATCAATAAAACTACATGAGTTGAGTTTATTTTTAACTTTTAAATAGTAAATCTAACTTTTTCTTCTACTCTAATTCTAATATCTAATTATCGGCTTGGGAAATAATTAGCATATATTTAATAAATTTCTATCAGTACTGTTTTACACAAATTTGCTGACAAATTTCTAACTTATGGCTTTTATCAGTTAGAAGTTTTAGATTTGATTATAAAGCACCTAGAAAACAAATTATGAGATGTGAATGAATCACTGGATAAGGATTTATTAAGTTCTATATAATTTGATTGTTCAAATTTACCCTGGAAAATATAATTGTAGTAAGCCAAATATGTTTGCTAATTATATAAAAAGAAAAGATTTAAAACTTATATAGATACTTTTAGAATTGTTAAATGTCTTCCAATCCATGTCTTTGTTTAATATAATTAATTAAATACATATAATAAATATAGCAATCTGGAAGATCTGAAAGATTTTGGTCACTTTTTAAATTATTACATAATAAAATCTTGCAATTAAATCATACAGACAGTAAAAATAAGTAAATGCATCTATATTATCTTATGTTTAATATACATTTTAAAATTTACTATATATATAATGAAACAAGAACACGGTTTCACGTGTGTATTTATTCTAAGAGCTAGTTACCCTCCCACCTTAAAAAACAAAAGATGTATAAAAATTTGATCTTATATTTTTTTCTAGAAAATTATAGCAAAAAGTTTAGTTTATGACGTTACAAGAAAATCATTATTTTCTATAATTGAAAAAAAGTTTATAGTTAAAATAAAATCATTATTGATTTTATAATTTTAAATTACAATATAATTTAAATATATCACTCGTATTTATTAAAAGCTGGCATTTATTAAAAAGATTACATTTTTAATTTTTGGAATGGTGTTTTCAATTAAAGTGTGATAACAGCTTGAGGCAGTCTTAATAAATTGAAAAACATGTTTTAATTTTTATGCTTTCTTATCTATCCTGCTAAAATGTAGATTATCCAATCATTATGAAGAGAAAGGCAATCAGACTTAAATGAGAGCTGTGGGATGACTACAATGCATGGGCTGAACTGTTTAATTAGTCCAAGAATCATATATATATATATATTGTAATGGAACGTCCTTGCTGCATTCTATTTAAATTGAAGAAAGACAAAATTATCCCAGTTATATATATAAACAAATTGTGAATTCAATTAATTTCATAATGACTCTAGCATTAAAAGAATAATAATAATAATATATTACCGCTCTTTTAAATAAATTACAAAGACGTTATTTATAAAACAAATAGTACATCCTTTATTTTATATTATGGTTTAATTTTAGGTAATATCAATGTTTTAAATACAAACCCAAATAATAAACATACATATATACTTGCAATAAGTATATATATTAAATATATAAAGACATATCTATGCTTAACAAGTAGATATGAATATAAATACAAATCCATACTTATACTTTTCAGATATTTAAAATAATAAATTGCATTAGTACAATTTTAGTAAAATAGTGTTTCGGGCACAAAAGTAAATAATTAGTGAAGTTAATTTTTTTTTTGTATATAAAATGTTATTAAGTTTTAAGGTCCAGAAAATTTATAAGCATCAATTTAAGCATTTTATATTTAACTACCATTATTTTGAATGAGAAAGTAGTCTCACTATATTATTGAATTGGTGGTTTTCAAGGCATGTGAACATTTAGTTGTATTTTAAATATTTCAAGGTTATATTGAATTTGATATGAAATTTCCACATTTTAATATTGTATAAGTGTAGAATATTTATTATCGTTAAATATAAATAAATGTTATTTAGTGATATCAGTTGTTACTCTCTACATATATATATATATTTTGAGGAATTTATTATTGTTATAGTGATAGATGAGATTTTTTTTTTAAGCCAAGAAGTTCATGAGTTCAAATAACTGAAATTTAGATTGTCGGATAGCTATTATGTGTTATAAAATTAAAAAGGCTTGTACTTTTCTTGGTTGAGTAATTGCTTGTTGGAATAATGATTGGAGATGGTGAGCCCTTGATCTGTGGTAATTACTATATAGAAATATATACATATATATCTTAGATATTTTTTTTTTTGGTATAATATTGCAATTCTAATAATAATGGATAACAATAGTAATAAAATGCCAGTTAGTGGTGATTTTGACTTAAGAGATTTTATGGAAAAATTAGAATCTAGATTAAATACCAAATATGAGAAACTGATGACCGCATTAACAAGCAACTCTGATGAATTTTTACAGAAAGTAGATGTTATATTAAAAACCAACTCTGATGATCTTTCTAGAGAATTAAAAGTTGCATCAAAAACTCTGGTAGATAATAATTTTATAAGATTAGACACAAAAGTTGATGAAGAAATGGAAGAATATAAAAAACCCATAGATGTGACTAGTGAAAATATAAATGAAAATGAAGAGTGTGTTAAAATAGTTGATAAATCCTTAGAAATAAAATTAAATTCACAAAAGCAATCAGAAGAAGTAGAATTAAGTTGTGAAAGATTAAAGGACACTGTTGACAATTTAGAAATTGGACAGTTAGGTTTTCAATGGTTAGACAATAGTACTCTAGAGTTAAGAGAAATAAAAATGCATGATAATAAAATGAATGAAGGTGTTCAAACTTTAGAAGTTGAATTAAGTTCACCAGAAAAGATTAAAATTAACTCTCAAAAATTACTAGAAAGAACAGAATGTGTTTATCAAAGTCAATATAAATAACAGTATCATAGTAATTTTGTGTGGTACAGAGAAAGCATATTTATTTAAGTGGTAATTTGTACCATTGTTGTAATAGAAATAATTTATTTTACAAGTATGCCAGCAGGACAAATTTAGTAAGATATATCTTATTGAAATTTGAAAGAAATAAAAAGGTAAAGGAATCTAAAGAGAATTTTCTTTATGAAAATTGTAATAGAAGAATGAAAGTAGGCAAAGCAAAAGTTAAACTTAAAGTTGTAGAAGGAATGATAAATAATATTGATTTTCTTAGAGAGAATCTTGACAAGGAAAGAGATGTAGGGAAAGCAAAGGTAAAATTTAAAAAAATGAGTAAAAAGATATTTGATCTGAATCTTGGTAGAAAGAGGATTGATGAAGAAAAAGAAATTGGCAAAGCCAAAATTAAACTTAAAATGAGAAGTGATGATGTGATTAGTAAAGATTTTCTTCGAGAAAATATAGCTAAGGAAAGAGATTTAAATAAACCTAAAGTTAAACTGAAAAGACTTAATATAGAACAGAATGATTTTCAAAATGATTTTCAGAAATTTTTTAATGCTGAAGTTGTATTACATCAATCTGATTTGCAATTTTTAAAGGATTATTTGGAAAATTTGAATGAATACCATTCAAAATTGTCCAGAGAATTATTTTTAATTGAACGTAGAACAAGTGAAGTAAAACAAAGACTTACTCAAGTCGATGATGTTTATCAGGATAATCAAATGAAAGATAATAGATTATCTGATAAAATAGCAACTGTTATTGATAAAGTTAAAAATGGTGTTAATGCTTATGATCAAGTTACTATTTATGTAAAGGATATAGATGCAGAATCTAAGGAGTTCATAGCAAAATCTTTAGGTACTTATCTCAAAATTATTCAAAAGCAATTGAATTATACCAAAATGCTATATGAAAATCTTGTAAATTAAAGCAAACTTCTTCACAAAGTTCAACATACTGGAAATTCTTTTCAAGAAGAATTTAAAAGGCACTTTTGATTATTATTATTATTTTTTTTTAAGAAAACTTGGACAAATATCTAGATGATCTGAAAGATAGATATAAATAAATGAATATAGTTATTAATATGAAAAATAATATTCTTTAAACCATGTTAGTCCTTAGAAAGATTTTATTTATTGTTTGAAAACTCTGAGAAATGTAATATAAACACAGAATGAAAACATGTTATAAATACGAATTGAGAAATAAGATTACCAAACCAATGAACCTAGGATGTGCATATAGCATGGATTCAAACCTTGATTTGGATAACCATGAATAAAAATATATGTTTTATGCTTTAACTAATTTAAAGTTAACTGGAACTCTTGAATTAGACATAAAATGTAAATGTAAATGGTTAAAGAATTTGCATTCTTTAATTCATATTGCCCTATTATCGGATACAAATAACAATTAAGTGAAACTCTGAATTAAGTGCTATTAGTTGTCTTCATCATTCTCTCTGTTGTCTTAATATGTCACACTCCTCTCTGTGAATTAACTAAATGATTAAAAATATAAACTGTGAAATAACTGTTGAGAGAAGGACTTTATTATACTCTCAACCGATTACATTTTCTAAGTCATCTAAAATGTTATTGGAAGTAGGCCAAAAAATGCAAGGGACTGTGAATGAAATACTTTGTTTGATGGACATTTATTTAAACCTGTTATTAAATAAAATTATTGTTACTTAAAATTAATCTTAGTTATCCAGTTGTTCAATTCTATTTTGTTTTATTGCATCACTTGTCATTCAGTGCACTTGTTCATGAGAATCTTATTCCTCCTGAGCTACGTCTGGCAAAACTAGACCTAGGTAGGTCAGGTTGTAGTCAGATGGAACTCTAGTGGCACCGTTTGGAAAACCAAACATAGAAGTGTCTAGATGCTTCCAGTCTCTATGGTACTACATCCTCGGATGAGCAGGAAATATTGTTGTAGGGGGGTTAACATCTGCATTGGGGAATGCCAATTGATAGTTCCATCCTGCAACATGCTCATCAGGAAATTGTTATAAGTGACGTAATAAAAGGGTTGTGTATAGTGGTCTGGTTACATTTGACACATTCAACATGGGGCCTTCTAGTAGCCTATCCATAGGCATAAGCAGATCATGATTCTGTGATATGAAGAGTGCATATGATGCAGTGATATGATTTATTCAAAAAGGTGGGGAAATAAAATTTTAAAAGAAAAACAACATAAAATGAATGGCATACATTGTAGATGAAGAATAAAACAGGCAGAAGAAAGACTTGGAGTTAAATCATGGTATGGATGGAGAGAGAAGCTTATCAAGATTGAAATAAAAAAGAACAAATAAAATTTAAAAAAAAAATATTGCTGATAACCAGATCAAAAGCAAAAAAATATTATGAATACAGAACGTATAGAGAATCTACCTGAGAAAGAAGATAAACAAGAAGACAAAGAAGATGATTGAAAGCAATCACAGAGAACAGGAGAGATGTCCATGTTAGCCCAGTAAATGGAAATGATAGAGGAAAATAACAAAGAACAGAGAGAACAGAGACAAGAAGATAACAAGATATAGATGAACAAAGAGAGGAAGATAACAAGAAAAGAGATAAAGAAAGAGAAGAAGACAACAAGAAAAGAGAAAAACAGAGAGAAGAGAAAAGAAAATTGAAAGAACAAATCAGAGAAAGAACTAAAAGCCAAAATGATAAGTTCAACCAGTTAATAAAAGAGATGTCTAACAAAATATTAAAAATTAAGGAGGAAGTGATGGAGGAAGTAAAAGGCTCATTAAAAGAGCAAGAAGTTAAAATGACCCAGATATATGAGGCCAAGGATACAAAAATAATAAGAATTCAAGAATCCATGCTGGAGAAGATGGATATATTGACCAGTTAGATGAAAGAGATAGAAATAAAAAATAGCAATATTGCCTAAACAAAGAAAGGCAGAAACAGTCCCAAAAAAAGTCAAAAAGAGAATTACCCAGTTAGTCATGAAGTCCCTATAACTAACCAGATGTCTGGAATTGTAAACCAGTTTTTAAAAATCAGAATTTTCAGGGTGCTGTATTGAAGCACCTATAGAATATGTGAAAAGTTTGGAGAGATACTTTAGTATTAATGTATTGACAGAAGAGGCAAAGCTGGCAATAGCATGTAGTCATCTCCAAGGTGCAGTGCAAGCATAGTGGTCACCCAACATACAAATTTTGAGGTTTTTAAAGGAGCACTAATGAACTGTTACTGGAGTCATGATTATCAGGAGGGGATTAAATATAAGGTGTCCCAGGAAAAATGTCCACCTGGAGAGCCTTATATACTCTTCTTTAGAAGACAGGTGGCCAGGTTAAGAGCCTTAATATTTGAACCCCTATCTGAACTCCAGATTATTAGATTGATATGTCACAGCTTCTAAAGTTACATAGAAAGAATACTGATTGGGGCTAATCGTTGATCTATTGAGCAGGTTGCTGAACTACTAACAGCTATGATAGCTGCAGTGCATCAGCAACAAAAGGAGGAGCAAAGCAACCGCAAAACAAACCTCCTCATAGAAGAGATGATGTGCCTAGAATAGGAGCCATCAGATACAAAAGAAAAATGTCTCCTAGAAAATATAACAACTATGACACACCACCATGGTGTCAGCACCAAAGAAATGGGATACCACCAAAGAAAGACAAAGAAGATATTCAACAGGCAATATGCATAGCCTGTACCAAACCTGGGTTATAAGAAGATCAAATAGTTAGGGACGTGTAGCTAGAGACACGAGCCACCATGATGATGTATGGCCTGAAAAACACCTGAAAATAGTGCAAAACAGAAGTGTATCACCTCCAAACAAAAAAGATGTGATAGGAAAACTAATCATGATTATCAGTCTCCCAAACTGGGTTGTAGTTATAATTCAGAACAATAAAATGAGATAGCTGATGAAAGAAGATTGTGAGTTTGATGTAGTGATGCATGGACTTGTATTTTTCATGTTGAGGTGGGTGGATGATTGAGCAGAGCTGCTTGGATGCATTGTGTTTATGATGCTCTGAAGTAAATGTTCAGCACTATCCAGACTTGAATGTTGAGCTCTGAGAGTAGTCCAGCAGTGTGTATATATAGGCCTCATGTATAGGCCTCGATCTCATGAATAGACCAAATGATAGCTCCTAAGACTCACAGAAGCTGAGCAGGGTTGGCTGAGTGCCAAATTGTATTTTTTTTCCTCTGGCTCCTACTCTTAGTTGGATGATTCTTCTAGGTACAAGAGAGGTAGTGCTTAAAAATGAAATATTTTCTCATGATATCATGGGGCAGTGTATACTAGTAGTTTGTGCTTGGCCATCTACTTATTCTGGTATTGGAGGCTACAGTTTTGGTATTCACTTTTCCAGCTCATCTTACATATTTCATCAGCACATCTAAAACCAGAAGAGATGCAGTTATGAGAGATGAAGTGTATAATATGTGGAATACAATCATACTTCCAGGTGATTTCATCCCAAAATTTGGTCAGGGGGTAATGAAACAAGAACACTGTTTCACATGTGTATTTATTCTAAGAGCTAATTACCCTCCCACCATAAAAAATAGCAGATGTATAAAAAATCGATCATATTTTTTCTAGAAAATTATAGCAAAAAGTTTAGTTTATGACGTTACAAGAAAATCATTATTTTCTATAATTGAGAAAAGTTTATAGTTAAAATAAAATCATTATTGATTTTATAGTCTTAAATTACAATATAATTTAAATATATCACTCGTGTTTATTAAAAGCTGGCATTTATTAAAAAGATTACATTTTTAATTTTTGGAACAATATTTTCGATTAAAGTATGATAACATCTTGAGGCCATCTTAATAAATTGAAAAACATGGCTTAATTTTCATGCTTTCTTATCTATACCACTAAAAAAGTAGATTATCCAATCATTATGAAGAGAAAAGCAATCAGACTTAAAAGAGAGCTGTGGGATGACTAGGATACATGGGCTGAACTATTTAATCAGTCCAACAATCATACATATATATAGTCAAGTTCCAAGTTTAGGGCAGATTTTAAAAAGTTTTTCAAGGAGATATTTTTTAAGTAGATGTTAAAGAAGAATTTTAAAAAAAAGGTTTCAATTTTAAAAAGATATTAAGAGCAGTTAAAGAACCACTATTAATGATGAAAAAAAAAAACATTATTAAGGAAAACATAATGATGGAAGGGTAAATGGTAACAGCTATTCTCTTCATTCTAAGCCATGATTTTCCAAGATTTGCCTGGATAGACATCATAGAAAGAAGATAATGCCATTCAGCTGAAATGTGATGCCCCTTTTGAAAGCAGTTACATCATGAATATGAAGAAACAAACTGGATAAATGAAGGTAATGATTTTATAAAAAAATATTCGATACTATGTGTGTTTATAGAAGACAAGGCAAAACGTATTTCTTAAACTAAAATTTTATGTGTTTTTAAAAAACAAACAAAACGGTTTTATTATAAATAAAAAAAGGAATTATTAATAAAAATAGCTGCGTAAAAATATGTTCTTAATAATAAATTGTAAATGATAAATATTAAAAATATCTATAATCAAAATGCATTTTTATTAAGGATTGACTTCTCATCTACAGATGCATTTGAATTAAAATAAACTAAAAAACGAATACTTATAATGATTGATATTATTGATTTACAAATAAATATACCTAGAAGAGTCAGAAATACTGAGCTATTACATATAACTCTAACTGGCTAATAAATAAATGCTGCTGCTGATCAACTTACATGAAAAAATATACATCTGTGCCAGACCAAACAGCAATATTTATGCTAGATATTAGAGTAACCAAATAAAATTACAAATGCTCATCTGCCTATTAATTATATAAGAATATTATGCATAACTATAATTTATTAAATTATAATAAAGTATTTATAATTTAGATGAAATTAGAAAATATCAAAATGAAAATATACATACAAAACGAATGTATTTGGTAAATTTATGCTATATTATGAACAAATTCAAACATTTAAATATGAATTAGTACGTCAATAAAAGTTAATGATTATATGTGTATAATGCACATACTTAAATAAGTTGAAAGATTAAGAAAATCATTTTTTATCAAAGATTTTATTCATTATTTGAAAACTCTGTGAAAAGTAATATAAATACAGAATCAAAACATGTTATAAATACGAATTGAGAAATAAGAATACCAAACCAATGAACCTAGGATGTGCATATAGCATGGATTCAAACCTGGATTTGGAAAACCATGAATAAAAATATATGTATTATGCTTTAACTAATTTAATGTTAACTGGAACTCTTGAATTAGACATAAAATGTAAATGTAAATGGTTAAAGAACTTGCATTCTTTAATTCATATTGCCCTATTATCGGATACAAATAACAATTAAGTGAAACTCTGAATTAAGTGCTATTAGTTGTCTTCATCATTCTCTCTGTTGTCTTAATATGTCACACTCCTCTCTGTGAATTAACTAAATGATTAAAGATATAAACTGTGAAATAACTGTTGAGAGAAGGACTTTATTATACTCTCAACAGATTACATTTTCTAAGTCATCTAAAATGTTATTGGAAGTAGGCCAAAAGATAGAATGGACTGTCAATGAAATACTTTGTATGATGGACATTTATTTAAACCTGTTATTAAATAAAATTATTGTTACTTAAAATTAATCTTAGGTATCCAGTTGTTCAATTCTATTTTGTTTTTATTGTATCACTCATCATTCAGTGCACCATTTCATGAGAATATCATGCCTCCTGAGCTACGTCTGGCATAACTAGACCTAGGTAAGTTAGGTTGTAGTGAGATGGAATTCTATTGGTGCTATTTGGAAAACCAAACATAGAAATGTCTAGATGCTTTCAGTCACTATGGTACTACATCCTCTGATGAGCAGGAAATGTTGTTGTAGGGGGGGGGGGTAACAACTGCATTGGGAAATGCCAATTGATAATTCCTTCCTGCAACATGCTCATCAGGAAATTGTTACAACCGAGGTAATAAAAGGGTTGTGTATTGTGGTCCGGTTACAATATATATATATATATATATATATATATATATATATATATATATATATATATATATATATATATATATATATATATATATATATATTAAAAACTTTTACTAAATGATAGTTTAAACATAAAATACATAAATATATATTTAAGAAAAAAAATTGAAATATACCTATAAATCTGAAAGAAAAAAAATCAATATATAAGTGTATCAGAGCAAATCCTTTTTCTAATGTTGAGAATTATATACATTTATAATTATCAGCTGCTGCTAACGGGGTTGTTTCTAACTAAAAAATCCTTTGATTTCTTTTTGAGCCTTAAAAGGAATAAAACATGACAAATTTATAATGTCCAATCCATATGTTTTTATCTTTGTAACTGTTTTTTTATATGATTTTTATATAGTAATCTAACCTGGATTAACTGCTCACGAACATCAATTAATGTGATGAATTATTGACTTTTTAACTCTGATTTTATGATCAAGACAGACCATAATCATTTTCTCTAGTATGTGATAGTTTTTAAATGTGAAATATCCAGTGAATTTTTTAAGGCAATATAAATTTGTATGCAATGATTTTTTTTAAAAAAAGATTTTTGCACTAACAATAGAAAAAAAATATGTTATGGTTTTTTTTTCTCATGAATGTCAAAAGGTACCAGAAAAGGAAGCAGTTAGTAGCCAAAGATGGAGAGTGCTAAGAATCTACTGATTGCAAACATAAGCTGCCATTCAATTGTGATTTTTTTAGGTATATGCAACTTCAAATCACATTAAAATGAAAAAATATTGCATGAATTGGAAGAATTATTTAAGACGAAATAGATTGCTGTTAGGCTTTATGGAGATAGAAAAAAGATAAAGAGAGAATTTATTTTAAAAGAGAACATTTGTTTTTTTGTTTTTTTTTATAAAGCAACAAATATTAAAATACACCTGATGAGAAATTCACTATAAAAATTGGAAAAAAACAACATTGTGGAGAGTGGGTATATATCAGAGAGAGGGCAAGATTAGATATTCAAATAAGTGGAAGATACGAAATGCAAATAATTTCTTTTTATACCCCCAAAAATCCCCATTGTCATGAAGAATATGTAGCATTTTAAGTTATTGTTCATATCAAATCATATTTTAAATTTGACTTATGAGTATTTAATACTGGAATTAATAAACTGTTGAAAAATAAAAGTATTGTAGGTAAATTTAAATATTACAATTAATAATGAGGTAGGTCATAGGCTTGTGGAGGTGGGAAAAAAGGAAAAATTGAATATTAAGCTTTTTTTTAGAACAACTCTAAAGGGAATTGATATGGAAGCGTTAAAATGAATGTACAGCATAATTTGTTATCTTGCCTAGCAAAAACATGCCCATTTCAGGATTATAATGTTCTTAATAGTTTCATATTAGATAGTTAAATAATGCAAAACTAGAGAGATAAAAATTATTTTAAAAATCAGTACTAACAGTTGATATTTTTCAAATTCTGAAAAGCTGTGGTCCAATTTAAATCAGAACTTTCATATATTTAGAAGATAAAAATTCAGACTTGAATAAAATCATTAAGAAGATAATTGATAAACCAATAAACACTTCAAGAAAGTTAACTGATACAAGAAAACAATGCTGAAAAATAGCAACAATTTGATAATAAATTTTCTACCGAGACAAAACAATGTATGAAAAGAAATTATGGAAGTATATAAAAATGATTCATAAAAATTTAATTCAATATCCAATTTTTTATCAGATATTATCACAAAACGTTAATAATTTATAAGAAAATATAATTTAAAATTGGCAATAAAAGTTATAAAGAAAATTAAAATCTCAAAAGTGTTAACACTTTTGAGATTGTTATTCTCTTTCTAATTTTTATTCTCTTTATAACATCTTGGTAATAGTAGGAAAGTTATTTCTGCAATAACAAAAAAAGGTGGAACTATTATTAATAAAGAGACAGTATCATGAAATGTGTAAAAAAAACTGTATATAGAATTATATAGTAATAAAGAACATTAAAACAAAATATACATCTTCAGAACAGTGACGAAGTGAGGCATGCAATTATATCTCTAAAATTGGAAAAATTCCAGGTAATGATAGAATTATAATCAATATTTTAAAATACACAATGAAAAAATAAAAAATTGTTGATTAAGTTATATATCAATTGTTTAAATGACAAAGGTATATCAGTTGGTTAGAACAATATGGCTTGCCCGTTGTGCTGTAATATTTGTTAACAAAAAATACAATTTACTTAAAAAAAAAAGAATGGGATAACATTAATTTTTATGGTCAGAAATATATACCTAGTAATGTCACAAAAAAATATGGCAAAGCAATGTATTCCTTAGTTGCTCATTCATGCGATGATAGTAATCATCTTGTTTCAAATCATTATATTCTAAAAACATCCTAAGAAATTAAAAATTATAAATAAAAAATGTAAAAAGCTCTTAATATAAATATACTAATTCTTGTAAATATTTTGTTACTAATAAAGTTTAAAAAAAAGACTTTCACACCAATATATATATATTGTACAGGATAGAAAGTCCATCCTTACTTTTTCAAGTTATAATATGGTTTTAAAAAAATGTCTTTGTTATAGTTTTATTTAAGGGTTTGTAAATAAGTTATTAGTGTATTGTTCGTAATAGTTTTATTGTTATATAGTTTAGGTTTATTAATTTTATGATATCTGCTTTGTTTGAGATCCTCATTATAATGGCAAACTATATGTGTATACAATTATTAATGTATGTATAAAAAAATAATCATTAGCAATAGCATTTAAATTGCTAAATATAAATATATTGTACCTTTATTTATTTATTTATTTTAAAAAAAATTAAAATTAATATTTATTTGGTTTGTGAATTATCACGTAAATCTTTCAATATAATATATATATGTATTTTTTTTTAATTGAAATTATTTCCTTTTTTTTTTTTTTTTTTTTAAAAAAAAAGTTTAAATTGCAAACAACAAAATGTTAAAGATTATTTTTGAATCAGCACATGATTTATAAAAGGCGGGAATTTTTGGCAGGTGATAGAAAATTAAAAGAAGAAAGACATTATTATTTTCGTTCGTCGTTATTTTTTTAATTGCTCTTATAAATATCATTAAAAAAATATTGGATTAAGGATTTCTACACAAAAACGATGTGCTAATTTACAACTTTATCATTTTGGGGCTTGGCTTTTCGGCTTGCCTATTATTAACATCAGTGGAAACTTCAGTAAAACATGGGATTTCAAAAATAAACCGGTATTTGTCAAAAAGTTTTAAAAATAGCTATTATACTTAAATAATGTATCTCATTATAACTTTCAAATTATTTAATGATTCGAAAATCATATTCAATTTCATCACGTATTTAACAGAGCATTCAAGAAATGGCTAAAAATAATGGTTTTATAACAAGAAGTAAATCTCTTCGTTTATCAGCAATATGTACATATTCATGTCTATCAAGCTATTTTAGGATGAAGAAAATAAAGTCAGTGCTGAAGATAACTTTTAATTATTAAACACTAGTGCAATTAAGTACAGCAGTTCTACCATCTAGTCAATGTGGAAGTATTAAAAAAATTGGTAATGTCAATTGAATAAATATATTTTGGATTCAATAAAATTCCTTTTGTTCCGAAATGTATTTAGTATATAATTAAACATAAGTTAAATTAGCCCTGAGATCTAAGTAGCAAAATATTTCAGTCAATGCTCAAGATTATTAAGTTTGTGATATAGTTAGCCGTGGTAATATTATAGTTTGATATATTTATTTTGAAGTAATTTATTTTGTTTTAACTTGATATATGTACACAAATGCTATTAAATAAATATTACATTTATTATCTTCATATTATTTCTTCTTGCATTGTATATGCATTTTGTTATAGTGACAAGTTACTATGAAACTCGGTTGATTTATGAGTGCCTCATAGATATATATTATTTAAATCTTTTCTTATTTCTAATATAATCTTTCCATTATAAATGCTGCTTAATAATTTAGGCCATATCATCCTTTTCTATGGTATATATGACATGCTACATTAATTACCAATGTTGAAATTCCTTTTTCTTCATTTATATTAATTTACTATATTTTCCATTACAATTGGAACTAACATTTGGGTCCTTCTTTCTTCAATTTAAATGGAATGCAGAAAATATATGTTCCATTACAATTGGCGCCAACAACGTGTAGGCTCGATTAATTAATGACTGTTATAGTTATAATTGTTAGTGACAATTTGCCATAGTGTCAATCAATATTTTTATAGACCAAAAGGGTCATAATTTTATAAAATTAAGGGGTCCATTAAATAGCTATAATTACAATTAAAGTTGAAGTTTTGTGTTTTACTTGAATAGTTAATAGTGTTGTGGGATGATGGCAAGGGGAGGACAAGCCTTGAGTGATAATAAATACTATTTATAGAATAATTATACAAGATATACATAGTCATGGAGAATATTCATGAAGTACCAAGTGGTCCTTATATTAGTTTACATGATTTCAGAAAATTAATAGATGAAGTGAAAGCTGATGCTGATGAAAGGGAGACTAGGTTAAAAGCTGAGTTAAGAGCTAATTCACAAGAGATAAAAGCTAATTTACAAGAGATAAAAGCTGTTTCCCAAAAATTGGAGGATAATTCTCAAGAAATGAAAGCTGTTTTTCAAAGACTGGAGGTTGCAATAAAAACTAGCACTATTGAAATAAGTATTAAAGTAAAGGATAACTTAGATGATATATATCCAGAATCAGCAATTGTAGTAAATGAAAATATGGAATTTGCAGATCAGTGCAGGAACTCCAATGATAGTAAAAGACTTCTGGTTAACGAAAACACAAGATTGTTTCTTAAAAGTAGATTTTGTGAGGAAAAGGTGGGAAAAACTTTTTATGAGGAAAGGGTCATGATGTATCAGCAATTGTTTAATATGAATTTTTGTAGGAAGTTGACAGATCATGTGTATGCATGTAACTTAGATGCTAGTGATTATTACTATTGTAATAAACCTTTTAAAAGGCAAAATTTAATATATGATTATAAGTCATCTCAATATATAGCCAATGATGGTAGAATGCACACAAAGTGTATAGCGTATAGTAACAGGAGTGTTAGATGTAAGAAATTCCATCTGATCATGACAGGTTATCTTAATTATGAGACTTTATTTTATAAAGAACAGCATAGAGATAATTTTGTGTGGTACCAAGAAGGTATATTTTTAAATAGATTAGAGAACAAATATTTGAATAGAAATTATTTGTTTTATAAGTATCCTGGTCGAACCAAAATGGTAAGGGATACACTAGTGAAGTTTGAGAGAAATAAAAAAATAAAGAAACTTAAAGTGAATTTTCTTTATGAAAAGAGTAATGGTGGAATGGGAGTAGACAAAGCTACTGTTAGGTTTGTTGCTCACTGGACTATTCCTCAGTCTATGGCTGCTTATTATCAAGAATCAGGTAGAGCTGGAAGGGATGGCAAACAGTCTTTTTGTCAACTGTATTATAGTAGAGAAGAAAGAGAAACAGTAACTTTTCTTATTAAACAGAATAATACTATAAGAATGAAACACAAAGATATTGATATTAAGGCTGCTCTGGAAGACTTTACAGTGGTTATAAGATTTTGTGAAGAAACCAGATGGCGACATGGTGCTATTGCACAATATGTTAGTGACAGTAAACCACTTTGCAGCGGGTCTTGTGATTATTGTGAAAATTTTAGAGCTGTTGAAAAGCAACTTGATGACTTAAATAAGTTGTCTTATTCAGTTGGAAAGAGACATGGACCCACAACAATGATATCTGAAGCTGATGATGGAAGAATCAACCCAAAACTTTATGGAGGTGGAAGGAGGGGAGCTAGAAGTGAATTTAATGAAAACAATGATGATAGTAACTATTCTGGTGATGAAATAAGAGACAAGAAAGAATTTCAAAAGATGATACATGATGAGTTTGAAAGAAGAAGAGAGAAAACTGTTGTAAAAGAAGAAAGGCATGTTGCACGAAAAAAAATTTGTCCATTAAAAGATGCCAATAGTTTTCGAATATCAAGTCTAGATGTTGATATAAGAGAAAATTTGTTTAATCTAATAGAAGATGTTTTACATAAGAATTATAATAAATGCCATTATTTTGAAGCTGCAAAGAATATGAGTAATTTAGATATTAAAGCATTAGCAGTTACCATGGAATATCAGATTTTCAAAAGTGCCAGTGTAGTTAACATTTATCGACAAAATATAATGCTCAAGATCCATGACATCAAGAAAGCAACAGAAACTATTAGCCTGTATGAACGTTTTTATATAAAATCACCTGAGTTCCCCAATGATTCTCTTGCAAGTAATAATATATGGAATAGAAATACAGGTGCTTCCTCTTCAAGCCCTTCATCTGAGGAAGAAAAGGACCAAGGATTCTCACCTAATAAACCTTCTATGACTTTATCATTGAAAGAAACTGATCTAGAGAAGAATTATGATGAATCTGTTGATGATAGTATAAGCAAACAAGGTTTTGACTCAGATGATGAAAATATCAAGAATTTAAGTTATAGACCTTCTACAAGTTCTTTTTCAAAAAGTCGTAAAAGATCATCAGAAGATTCAAGCAAGAACATGTTATCTAAGCATGCTCGACTTAATGAAGGAGAAAATATTACTCAGAGTTATCAAGGCTATAATAGCAGTCACAAAAGTATATCAGAATTACATAATTCATCTTTCAACAATTTCAGTTTAAGTTCTGGATTTGAGGGATCTGATGATTCTAGTGTACAGTTTAAAGTTCCATCTTTTCCATTTGCTAAAAATAAGAATCTAAACCCAGCAATCAAAAAGGTGAATCGAACAGAGGTTTCATCTGATTCACAGTCTAAAGTGACCATTAGTCAAACAGGCACACATGATGTTCTTCATCAAGCAGCTGACTGGGTTGTAAAATATTTAAATATCAGCTTCAAAGAAAGAAGGATTGCATCAAAGGAGTTGTTTCGGGCTTTAGCTAGGCAACTGTCTCATAAAATAGTTGAAAGTAAATAAAGATTTGACATTTAATAGTAGTTTTATAAAAGGATTGGTAAAAAAAAAAAAAAAAAAAATTGGAAAAGAAACAGGTCTTGTTTCATCCAGTGTTTTAGGTTATTGGAAAGTTATGTTATATTATTGTATTTTTTTATAGGTATAATTATAGAGATTTTGTACAGAAATATATTTCTGATCTCATGGATATGGTTGTTCATATACCAAGACATTTTTTTTTCATAGTGAGAGGGTAATGTACAGGATAGAAAGTCCATCCTTACTTTTTCAAGTTATAATATGGTTTTAAAAAAAATGTCTTTGTTATAGTTTTATTTAAGGGTTTGTAAATAAGTTATTAGTGTATTGTTCGTAATAGTTTTATTGTTATATAGTTCAGGTTTATTAATTTTATGATATCTGCTTTGTTTGAGATCCTCATTATAATGGCAAACTATATGTGTATACAATTATTAATGTATGTATAAAAAAATAATCATTAGCAATAGCATTTAAATTGCTAAATATAAATATATTGTACCTTTATTTATTTATTTATTTTAAAAAAATTAAAATTAATATTTATTTGGTTTGTGAATTATCACGTAAATCTTTCAATATAATATATATATGTATTTTTTTTTTAATTGAAATTATTTCCTATTTTTTTTTTATTTTTAAAAAAGTTTAAATTGCAAACAACAAAATGTTAAAGATTATTTTTGAATCAGCACATGATTTATAAAAGGCGGGAATTTTTGGCAGGTGATAGAAAATTAAAAGAAGAAAGACATTATTATTTTCGTTCGTCGTTATTTTTTTTAATTGCTCTTATAAATATCATTAAAAAAATATTGGATTAAGGATTTCTACACAAAAACGATGTGCTAATTTACAACTTTATCATTTTGGGGCTTGGCTTTTCGGCTTGCCTATTATTAACATCAGTGGAAACTTCAGTAAAACATGGGATTTCAAAAATAAACCGGTATTTGTCAAAAAGTTTTAAAAATAGCTATTATACTTAAATAATGTATCTCATTATAACTTTCAAATTATTTAATGATTCGAAAATCATATTCAATTTCATCACGTATTTAACAGAGCATTCAAGAAATGGCTAAAAATAATGGTTTTATAACAAGAAGTAAATCTCTTCGTTTATCAGCAATATGTACATATTCATGTCTATCAAGCTATTTTAGGATGAAGAAAATAAAGTCAGTGCTGAAGATAACTTTTAATTATTAAACACTAGTGCAATTAAGTACAGCAGTTCTACCAGCTAGTCAATGTGGAAGTATAAAAAAAATTGGTAATTTCAATTAAATAAATATATTTTGGATTTAATAAAATTCCTTTTGTTCCGAAATGTATTTAGTATATAATTAAACATAAGTTAAATTAGCCCTGAGACCTAATTAGCAAAATATTTCAGTCAATGCTTAAGATTATTAAGTTTGTGATATAGTTAGCCGTGGTAATATTATAGTTTGATATATTTATTTTGAAGTAATTTATTTTGTTTTAACTTGATATATGTACACAAATGCTATTAAATAGGTATTACATTTATTATCTTCATATTATTTCTTCTTGCATTGTATATGCATTTTGTTATAGTGACAAGTTACTATGAAACTCGGTTGATTTATGAGTGCCTCATAGATATATATTATTTAAATCTTTTCTTATTTCTAATATAATCTTTCCATTATAAATGCTGCTTAATAATTTAGGCCATATCATCCTTTTCTATGGTATATATGATATGCTACATTAATTACCAATGTTGAAATTCCTTTTTCTTCATTTATATTAATTTACTATATTTTCCATTACAATTGGAACTAACATTTGGGTCCTTCTTTCTTCAATTTAAATGGAATGCAGAAAATATATGTTCCATTACAATATATATATTGATATTTAAAAAAAGTAATAGAGAAGATGATAGAAATTATAGATCTATCAATTCTATGCAAATTATTTATTAAGAAAATTGCTATTTGTTTACAGAAAATGTTGGATTTTAAGCAACGTATAAAACTAGCTGGAATTTAATATCTTTTAGCACATTGAATCAGATTCAAGTATTGAATAAAGTTGTAGCAAGCACCAATCTAATAAAGCATTACTGCTTATGCTTGGATTTGATTCTATAAATACTTCTACAATGCTTGAAGCTGTTGTATTATTAAGATATAGACTTAGAATATTGTCATTTTTTTAAAAAAAAAATATTAAAATGTAATGGTAATGGTTAGTTTCAATAGTCATATTAAGAAGACTATTATTGAGAAAATATATGATAAGATGATTCAATAGTTCCAAAAATATTTTGACAGTTTCACAAAAACATTTTGTGGATTAAAGGAATGAAAGTAAATGAAGATTATTTAAACATTTAGATTTACAGATGATGGATTTTATTTAGAACTTCATGAAGTATTGCAGTAGCTCCAAAATTAAAGCAAGAAAATAAAAATAAAAATAAAAGGTAAAAGTTCTAAAATAATGTTCAATGAATTTTTTTAGACTAAAAAATAATAATTGATAATCATGGATTAGAAGTTTACATTTACAAATACTTTATTAAGATTGTTGATACAGATAATAGATGAAATTAATTATAAAATTAATCTTGGATAGAGGACTTTTGATAGAAATATTTTAATATTAAAATGAAATATGCATATGTACTTAAAAAATGAGGTTTTTTAATGGAGATATCTAACCAATTTTTACCTATGCTTCTGGTACTTGATACTTAACATAAAAATAATTCAGGAACATTAGATCATGCAATAGTCTGTAGATAGATGTATGTTAAAATCAACAAGTGATTGAAAAACAAAATATATCTGAAATCAACAGGTATTACTGATATCATTGGAAGAATAAAAAAAGCTGAGTTGGAAATGTGATGGACATATTTTTAGAAAATATTGCAATAGATATATAAATAAGCATTTATTTTATATAGTGTATGCTTACAATTGTATACATTCAAATATCAGCCTTTCTAAGCTAATTGTGCTACGCTTTGCGAGTGTTAATAATAAATGAATACTTTCTCACCAATACAAGATATAGTGTTTATGCCGGAATAAAATGAATCCTCTTATTCTTATGACTCAAATGCTTACATATGAGCAAATCTGAAATACTGGCAAGTAAAGCATGAAGATGGAACCATCACTTTAAATTACTATATACAATGTCTAAATGAATGACGTGGGTGAAATTGTCTACAATTTACTAAACGTCATTCCAACTGAAACTTAATCATATGTAAATAAGCATTTATTTTATATACCGTAGGTTTACAATTGTATACATTCAAATATCAGCCTTTTAAGTATTCATTTATTATTAACACTCGCAAAGCGTATGCACAATTAGCTTAAAAGGCTGATATTTGAATGTATACAATAGATTTACTGGATCCAATGAGATTGCAATCATTGTAGAATGAGGTCATATATGATACAGATGAATAAAATAAATATTGTTGGTGTTTTCTGGAAGAAGGTTAGAGGTCAAAAACTGGCTTAAATATGGATAGACTTTTCATTGATAATAGCTGAAATTGATCATTATCAATTAGCTGATTATTAAGTTTATAATCACATTCAAGATTAAAAGTAAAGCTGGATGATGCAATACCATTACTCCATAGGAATTTGTTTTTAATGTATATAATACTTTGAGGTTAAGAACCATGAAAGTATTACAATAACTAAAATGAGATGCTCTTCAACCTTAGCATAAAGAAATCCTTTTTGTAATAAAAGAACACTCCTTTAAATCATTATCTCATTTTCTTATATGAAGGATGTCTGAAATACATAGGTAAAAAGAATAAATATTAAACCAATCACCCAATTTATTCAAATAGATTGATGTTATTAATACCAATTCAGACCATGAAAATATATTACTAAAAATATTATATATATACGAAAATAATTCCTGGGCACACAGCTACATTAAATGTGAAATCACTTCAAATATTAAGAAATTTTCAACCACATAACTCTGTAAATACATTTATTAGATTGCATATGCATCATCATCTTATATTTAAATAGAAATATACATTTTAAACTTAGACTAGAAAGAATGAATATCAAGCCAATCACACAACTTACTTCATTTATATTATTAATTGATATAAAAAGCTTAGGCTGAAAAAATGAATATTAAATGAAACTCACTATTTTAAAAATATTTAAAATTCATTGATGTTACTAAATGATATGTCACATGTCAATTTATAGTGTCAATCAATTTGAAATATTTTAAAAATAAATTGTGTGGTTGATTTAAAATTTTAGATATTCCTCTATGTTAGAAGACATGATTTTTATTATAAAAATATTGTTCTATGCTGTGAATGGAGAACAACTCACTTAGTTATTGTAACAGTTACTTGACTCTTAAATTCAAAGCATTATATGTATTGAGACAAAATTGGTCATTTGACGTAGGAAAAATAAAAAATAAACACAGGCAAATTTTACCATGCATATTTATTTAAAATATGCACAATTGAATAACTGAGCAATAATTAAATAATAATTTTGATATTTTTAAAATATTGTAAATTGTTTAAAAATCAAACAAAAAAGGTTCACACTATTGAATGCAAGTATTTTTAATAATTAAATTTATTTGATTTTTCTGATATTGACAAAAACACAAAATATTTCAATGGAACCCCCCCCCCCCACCAAAAAAAAATAAATAAAAACCAGATTGCGTTTTATGTATAAATTCATCTTATAATCTATTTTTAATTAAAAGATTATGGGGAAAAAATTTTAAAAACCAGATTGTGTTTTATGTATAAATTCATCTTATAATCTATTTTTAATTAAAAGATTATGGAAAAAAAAAATTTTACTGATGGTATATTAAAAATAGGATGATGTAATTAAAGTGTTAATCAAGATTTAAAATGGTTTACATAATTATCCTGTTTTAAAATTTGTTGGCTTAAACTATAAATACTGTGCTTAAATAAACTGATGTATAGTAAATTACTAGAATGGAGAAAGTGAAGAAAAACAGCAGTTGTTTTCACCTTGGTTGAGTTTGTAGGGGATGCATCTTTTCTGGAAATTCATAGCTCAATGCTGCAGCTCATCAAGTTAGAGAAGTTAAATAATATTGAAGATTATGAATGTCTACCCACAGATAAAATTTAATATATGTATTTATTTAAAACTGATGTAATGGTTAAATAATAAATTGACATTTTTAAAGCATTGTAAAATATTTAAAACTCAAATATAAAAGAAGATAGGTTTATTGAATGCAAGTATTTTTATTAAATTTATTTGAAGCACAAAATATTTCAATGGAACAAAGAAATGGATTAATTTTACAAAATATATGTACAGTAAACCTATATAATCTGTTTTAGTTAAAAGATTAAAAAAATGACTAATTAATTTTAAAAAAATTAATATTAAAAGAAAAAGGCCAATGTAATTAATTAAAGTATTAATCAAAAAAAAAAATGCTTACTTAATTTTTTTTTTTTTTTTTTTAGATTTATTTGCATAGACTATAAATAATGAATTTAGATAAATTGATTTATAAGAAAGTATTAGATTGGAAACTGTGCAAAAAAGCAGCAGTTGGTTTCACATTGGTTGAGTATAAAGTTCCAGGGAAGTAGGAGATGAGCCTTTTCTGGAAATTAATAGACCAATATGTGATAAGTTGGCAACTTGTTTCGCTACTGTTCATCAAGTTAAGGAAATTAAATCGAGTATAGTCTGCTAATGTTTATAATATATATGACCATAAAAAGCCATAATTGATTTTAAGACGACAATTGCTATATTCCCTTTCATATTATCACTTTATATATGAATGGAAAGCACAGATTAAAAAATATACTGTCAGTCACGTATATAAAAACATTTATGGCGTTATTACTCATGAGTTCATAAGAAGTTCGAGTGTCAGACCTGCTTGGGACAGAATCGATCCTGGAACCTAGCAATCCCATGTCAGATGCTCCATTAACAGAACCAAACTATGTAGAGTAGTCCCGCATATATTTTTAAATATAATTCTATAAAATAAAATAGAAATTGAATTTTTTTCATATAAATATTTTTTTTCTTTAATTTTTTTTTAAAGAAAGAGAAAATTTTTTTAACAATGATTCAAGGTTATTAAAGCTTTTAGCAAAGAAAATCTTTCTTAAATTTTGCAAGAAAATATAAGTTAAAAACCATATTTTCAATCTGGACATTTAAAGATAAAACTGAAAATAAATAGTTTTAAAAGAACTTTCAAGATGGACTTTTAAAGGTATATAGAGTTTCTTTATATTTGTTTAAAATTTAAGAGTTAGCCAAAATAATAATATAGTAATTGAATTTATAAGTTAAATTTGAATTAAAATTTGTGTTTTAGTTTAATATTAGAATATTCTCATATATGTCCATTTATTATTAATAAATTTATCTTTAATTCTTTATGTATTGTTAATAAAAAATAAGATCTATAGATATAATGAATTTATTATCAACAAATAAAATATTATTAGGATATTATAATGTGCAGTTTGTGCACATATCAACATATATACGACATTAAAATAAAATCATTTATATTGATTTGGTTATGATTGAGATATTTTCTTAGTATATATATATATATATATATATATATATATATATATATATATATATATATATATATATATATAGTAATAATAACAAGTCAGATGTCACATGACTTATATATAGCTTGCAATTACAAATATGTAAAATTAAGAGCGTGCTAATAGCTCTAAACAAGATTTTTTTTTTAATATGATAAGTGCTATTACCAGAGAAGGCATTCAAATCATTTTTATCTTGGATTGTCCCCATCCCCAGACCGGTTACGACCTATGGGTCTCTTCAGTGAGGAGTTGGGACATTAGATTTAAAAACCAATTCAAGCAAAGCATTTATCTAAAAGTTAATTGTTAGAAGAAGATCTAAAACTTTTAGACATCTACATGTCTTTAAAGTCAGCTCTCCAACTGAAAAAATCATATGGGTCTGAACTTAATTCAGATACTCCATATATTAGTAGGCTTAGCCATTTAATTTAGCCAAGCCACAACAGCAAAATAATAACAGTAATAATAACAAGTCAGATGTCACATGACTTATATATAGCTTGCAATTACAAATATGCAAAATTAAGAGCGTGCTAATAGCTCTAAACAAGCTTTTTTTTAATATGATAAATGCTATTACAAGAGAAGGCATTCAAATCATTTTTATCTTGGATTGTGCCCATCCCCAGACCTGGTTTCAACCTATGAGTCTCTTCAGTGAGGAGTTGGAACATTAGATTTAAAAAACCAATTCACTGAAGAAACCCATAGGTCGAAACCAGTCTGGGGATGGGGACAATCTAAGATAAAAATGATTTGAATGCCTTCTCTTGTAGTAGCATTTATCATATTAAAAAAAGCTTGTTTAGAGCTATTAGCATGCTCTTAATTTTATAAATTTGTAATTGCAAGTTATATATAAGTCACGTGATGTCTGACTTGTTATTATTACTGTTATTATTTTGCTGTTGTGGCTTGGCTAAATTAAATGGCTAAGTTTACTAATATATGGAGTATCTGAATTAAGTTCAGACCCATATGATTTTTTCAGTTGGAGAGCTGACTTTAAAGACATGTAGATGTCTAAAAGTTTCAGATCTTCTAACAATTAACTTTTACATAAATGCTTTGCTTGAATTGGTTTTTTTAAATCTAATGTCCCAACTCCTCACTGAAGAGACCCATAGGTTGAAACCGGTCTGGGGATGGGAACAATCCAAGATAAAAATGATTTGAATGCCTTCTCTTGTAGTAGCATTTATCATATTAAAAAAGCTTGTTTAGAGCTATTAGCATGCTCTTAATTTTACATACTTGTAATTGCAAGCTATATATAAGTCATGTGACATCTGACTTATTATTACTATTATTATTTTGCTGTTGTGGCTTGGCTAAATTAAATGGCTAAGCCTACTAATATATGGAGTATCTGAATTAAGTTCAGACCCATATGATTTTTTCAGTTGGAGAGCTGACTTTAAAGACATGTAGATGTCTAAAAGTTTCAGATCTTCTAACAATTAACTTTTAGATAAATGCTTTGCTTGAATTGGTTTTTTAAATCTAATGTCCCAACTCCTCACTGAAGAGATCCATAGGTCGAAACCGGTCTGGGGATGGGGATAATTTAAGATAAAAATGATTTTAATGCCTTATCTTGTAGTAGCATTTATCATATTAAAAAAAGCTTGTTTAGATCTATTAGCACGCTCTTAATTTTACATATTTGTAATTGCAAGCTATATACAAGTCATGTGACATCTGACTTGTTATTATTACTGTTATTATTTTTCTGTTGTGGCTTGGCTAAATTAAATGGCTAAGCCTACTAATATATGGAGTATCTGAATTAAGTTCAGACCCATATGATTTTTTCAGTTGGAGAGCTGACTTTAAAGACATGTAGACTTCTATAGAAGTTTCAGATCTTCTTCTAACAATTAACTTTTAGATAAATGCTTTGCTTGAATTGGTTTTTTAAATCTAATGTCCCAACTCCTCACTGAAGAGACCCATAGGTCGAAACCGGTCGGGGGATGGGGACAATCCAATATAAAATGATTTGAATGCCTTCTCTTGTAGTAGCATTTATCATATTTAAAAAAAGCTTGTTTAGAGCTATTAGCACGCTCTTAATTTTATATATATATATATATATTGTAATGGAACGTACTTGCTGCATTCCATTTAAATTGAAGAAAGACAAAATTATCCCGGTTATATATAAATAAATTGTGAATTCAATTAATTTCGTAATGACTAGCATTAAAAGAAAAATAAGAATAATATATTACCGCTCTTTCAAATAAATTACAAAGACGTTACTTGTAAAACAAATAGTACATCCTTTATTATTATATATTAAGGTTTAATTTTAGGTAATACCAATGTTTTAAATACAAACCCAAATAATAAACATACATATATACTTGCAATAAGTATATATATTAAATATATAAAGACATATCTATGCTTAACAAATAGATATGAATATAAATACAAATCCATACTTATACTTTTCAGATATTTAAAATAATAAAAAAAAATATTACACACAGCAAATACATATAATTATTGTTTTGGCATGCATAAGAATTATTATACGAAGTTTAAAAAAAAAAAAATGAAAATAAATAAATTAAGGATAAAAATTTTATAATAAAAAAAATTTACGAATATAAATTTACTTATTAAAATATATATAACAATTCATATACAACCAAACCTATAAGCCATACTTTAAGATTTTAAATTACTTAAGTATTAATTTTAACACCTGTTAAACGTTTATGGCTGTTAGAAAACAAGACGCTTGAATTGACTATTTATAAAACGTTATATTTTTATAATGAAAAATAAAAGTAAACAAAAATATCGATCTCAAAAATATATTTATATATCATTCATACATATAAAATTATTAACTACCTTTTCAAAGTTCACTTAGTTAGTATTCCTTCAAAGGTCAATTTATTCCATGGGTTATTTCTTTATACGTTTACTATTAGAATGCATTCTATCGAAGGTGAAGAAACTATTACGTTAGAGAAAATTGTCAATTCTTGTATATATGTATATTTTTATCCTTCTAAAATTTCTTTCCTTGAAAAATAAATAAATAAATTGAAATGTTGAATCCAATATATTAATTTTAGTTACCTCCAGATTATTATTAGATTGACCATTATAGATTCCAGATAGCTATATCAAATTTCGGCTCCAGACGCGATGAAATACATATATTGAAATTTTCTTAGTTGTTTCATTTTAAATTGCCTTGGAATAAATGAAAGTAATGGGGCAGCCTCTTGGCTGCGATATATATCCCAATTAGCAGGCCATAATTTATGTATTTACCATAAAAATATCTCTTATTCCAATATTCTGAAGAATGGTAATTTCAAAGAAATAAAGTACAACAAAATTTTATCCTCTTGTTTGTTTTATAACTATTCCAATAACAATAATAATAATGGCTTCTTTTATTGTTGTTGCTGTTGTTCCACGCACCAGCAAATGCTGTTTTGAAAACCCTTGTTATACATGTTTTCTTTTAAAACAATTAACATTAAATATATATATATCCAGCATATATATATATATATATATATATATATATATATATGCTGGATATATATATATATATATATATATAAAACATTCAATTGAAAATTTATTTGACAGCTTTAAAAATATACATAAATAATAATATTGCATTTTTTTAATAATCACTGCAAATAAAATATTTGTTTATATAATCAACAATTTATATGTCTTTATCTATTTATAATAATTAAATATTCATAACGATGTACCATCAACATATAAATAAAATAATAACTTCAAACAATAACTATACCTAATAACCATAAACAATAATACTTCATATATAAACATCAACTCAAAGAGATTTTTTTTTTAATAACAAATGACAATTTTTAAAATATAGATAGACTTATCGATATTTACAATACCCTCTAATCCACCGAAAAAAAAAAAATGTCTTTGCAGATAACTAATGAATTATGAGATATCGAAAAACTTCTCAAATTGGTAATCTTTCTAAGGACTAACATGGTTTAAAGAATATTATTTTTCATATTAATAACCATATTCATTTATTTATATCTATCTCTCAGATCATCTAGATATTTATCCAAGTTTTCTTAAAAAAAAAAAAAAAAATAATCAAAAGTGCCTTTTTAATTCTTCTTGTAAAGAATTTCCAGTATGTTGAACTTTGTGAAAAAGTTTGCTTTAATTTACAAGATTTTCATATAGCATTTTGGTATAATTCAATTGCTTTTGAATAATTTTGAGATAAGTACCTAAAGATTTTGCTATGAATTCCTTAGATTCTGCATCTATATCCTTTACATAAATAGTAACTTGATCATAAGCACTAACATAATTCTTAACTTTATCACTAACAGTTTCTATTTTATCAGATAATCTAACTTTTCCTTTGACTATCTTTATAAACATCGTCAACTTGAGTAAGTCTTTATTTTACTTCACTTGTTCTACGTTCAATTAAAAATAATTCTCTAGACAATTTTGAATGGTATTCATTCAAATTTTCCAAATAATCCTTTAAAAATTGCAAATCAGATTGATGTAATACAATTTCAGCATTAAAAAAAAATTTCTGAAAATCATTTTGAAAATCATTCTGTTCTATATTAAGTCTTTTCAGTTTAACTTTAGGTTTATTTAAATCTCTTTCCTTATCAATATTCTCTCTAAGAAAACCAATATTATTTATCATTCCTTCTATAACTTTAAATCTAACTTTGGCTTTTCCAATATCTTTTATAAAATCTATACTTCCTTTAAGATAATTTATTTTAAACTTCTCTCTACTCATCTCTTTGAATTTTACTTTAATTTTCTTCTTATTTTTATTGGGATAAATTATATCTTTAAGAAAATCTATTTTAATTTTCTCCTTACTTCTGAATTTAAGTTTTATTTTGGCTTTGTCTAAATCTCCATTTGGATCAATTTCTACTTCCATAAAATTTACATTACAGATTATATTG
The DNA here is from genome assembly GCA_028023455.1 of Epiperipatus broadwayi. Taxonomy (NCBI): domain Eukaryota; kingdom Metazoa; phylum Onychophora; class Udeonychophora; order Euonychophora; family Peripatidae; genus Epiperipatus; species Epiperipatus broadwayi. The sequence continues at coordinate 77,460 of JAQFVV010000666.1, read as the reverse complement.
TTAATTCTTGTAAAGAATATTTCTTTGTAAATATTAATTTTTGTATAAACGTTTCCACAATTAATGGTACATTTTTGAACTAGATTTTGCATTTTATCTTTAAATTTATTACTGGTATTATCCGTAATCTTTAGTAATTCATTGTCTAATAACTTTAGATATTTTTCACCTAAAGAATTTAATTTTATTTCTACAGATTCTTCAATTCTTTTATCCTCACTATAGTATTCATCAAAAATTGTAGGTTTCTTTATAGTCTTTCTTTCAACTACTTCTAATCTGGCTATAATTCCTTGATTTTCTTCCCTCATTTCATTATTTATTTCCTCAAATTTTGCTTTTAAAGAATTAGCTTCAACCATTGTCTCTTCTCTGTATTTTTCCATCTTTTCATCCAATTTTACTTCTACTCTAATAACACTATTATCTACTAGAGCCTTTAATTCATCTTTTATTTCCTTATAAAATTTATTAGAATTGACTTTCATCTCAGTTCTAAGTTCCTCTTTTAGTTCATCAGAGTTATTTTTTAAACTAGTTTCTAGTTTCTGGGAAAGTTCATCAGAATTTGTTTTTATCTCAGCTCTAAGATCTTTTAATTCATTAGAGTTGGTTTTTAAATTAGTCTCTAGTTTCTGGGAAAGTTCATCATATCTAGACTCTAGTCTCTCATATTTGGTATTTAATCTAGATTCAAATTTTTCCATAAAATCTCTTAAGTCAAAATCACCATTAACTGGCATTTTATTACTATTGTTATCCATTATTATTAGAACTGCAATATTATACCAAAAAAAAAATATCTAAGATATATATATATATTTCTATATAGTAATTATCACAGATCAAGGGCTCACCATCTCCAATCATTATTCCAACAAGCAATTATTCAACTAAGCAAAGTACAAGCCTTTTTAATTTTATAATACATAATAGCTATCTGACAATCTAAATTTCAGTTGTTAGAACACATAAACTTATTGGCTTATAAAAAGTCTCTTCTATCACTATAACAATAATAAATTCCTTTAAAATATATATATATAGAGAGAGAAAAAGAAAGTAACAACTGATATCACTAACTAACATTTATTTATAGATAATGATAATAAATATTCCACACTTATACAATATTGAAATGTGGAAATTTCATATCAAATTCAATATAACCTTGAAATATTTAAAATACAATAAAATGTTCACATGCCTTGAAAACAACTAATACAATAATATAGTGAGACAACTTTCTCATTCAAAATAATGGTAGTTAAATATAAAATGCTTAAATTGATGCCTATAAATTTTCTGGACCTTAAAACTTAATACCATTTTATATACAAAAAAAAAAAAAAATCAACTTCACTAATTATTAAATTTTTGTGCCCGAAATATTTTACTAAAATTGTACTAATGCAGTTTACTATCAACAAACATTCACTAATTGAACTTCATGTTTAAAAGTCACTTATAATGGAAAATAAAACATTGATATGTTTGTTTTCAAACCCTAATTGATAATCAATGTAATAGATTATTTGTTACAAACAATAATCAATTAATCAAGCCCTTAAGTTTGGTGTTATATATTTAAGTTATATACTTATCTATTCCTCCAAAGATCCGACAGATACTGACAGCCAAAAGATTGATTAGCACTTCACAACCTTGATATAGATAAAGGAATTCAATCATTACTCCCAAAGCATACAATGTTTCATGAACACTTAGATGATTATCACATTTCATTCTATCCAAGCTACTACAACCCATAATAATTTTCTGAAAACACTATTACACTGCCCTCCTTACATCCAAGTCTTAGGGGCTATTATTTATAAAATATTTCCTTGCTCATCTTTGGGAGACTTAGAGGCAAATATTTTACATATATCAAAATAATTATACCTTACTCTCTCTGGAGTTTTAGAGGTAAAATCATGGCAGGACTACTGTTAACTGCTTCATGATAAATAATAATAAACATCAAAATTTGGGTTGGAGCAATAAATGAGATCAATCAATCACAAGTGACATGAATGCATCACATCCTCAAGACAATGACAAAAATTCCCCATCCAACATCAATTCTTGCAACAGAACCAACCAAACTCCAACAATCAAATATCCAATCCAACCTTCAAAATTATAGATTTTCTACAACATAAACTTTCCAAATATGGACAAAATTATTATGCTATAATTTAACACCATCAATATAATTTTTAAATTGAAATTAAACTGCTTCATGACTATATTTATCTTTCATCATTAAAAAAATACAATAACAGTAACAATCACCATCTAAACATAAGGCCAAAATATTTCCATTTATATAAAAAAAATTAAACACACAAAAATGCTTCTCTTTCTTTAAACTATATATCTCACATAAATATATATATACTACACATCTCTCAGGTATGTGGGGTATTTCAAGCCCTAATTAGCTTATTTCGAGCCCTAGTTGTTGCACCAAATGTAATGGAACGTACTTGCTGCATTCCATTTAAATTGAAGAAAGACAAAATTATCCCGGTTATATATAAATAAATTGTGAATTCAATTAATTTCGTAATGACTCTAGCATTAAAAGAAAAATAAGAATAATATATTACCGCTCTTTCAAATAAATTACAAAGACGTTACTTATAAAACAAATAGTACATCCTTTATTATTATATATTAAGGTTTAATTTTAGGTAATATCAATGTTTTAAATACAAACCCAAATAATAAACATACATATATACTTGCAATAAGTATATATATTAAATATATAAAGACATATCTATGCTTAACAAGTAGATATGAATATAAATACAAATCCATACTTATACTTTTCAGATATTTAAAATAATAAAAAAAAATATTACACACAGCAAATACATATAATTATTGTTTTGGCATGCATAAGAATTATTATACGAAGTTTAAAAAAAAAAAAAATGAAAATAAATAAATTAAGGATAAAAATTTTATAATAAAAAAAAAAATTTACGAATATAAATTTACTTATTAAAATATATATAACAATTCATATACAACCAAACCTATAAGCCATACTTTAAGATTTTAAATTACTTAAGTATTAATTTTAACACCTGTGAAACGTTTATGGCTGTTAGAAAACAAGACGCTTGAATTGACTATTTATAAAACGTTATATTTTTATAATGAAAAATAAAAGTAAACAAAAATATCGATCTCAAAAATATATTTATATATCATTCATACATATAAAATTATTAACTACCTTTTCAAAGTTCACTTAGTTAGTTTTCTTTCAAAGGTCAATTTATTCCATGGGTTATTTCTTTATCCGTTTACTATTAGAATGCACTCTATCGAAGGTGAAGAAACTATTACGTTAGAGAAAATTGTCAATTCTTGGATATATGTATATTTTTATCCTTCTAAAATTTCTTTCCTTGAAAAATAAATAAATAAATTGAAATGTTGAATCCAATATATTAATTTTAGTTACCTCCAGATTATTATTAGATTGACCATTATTGATTCCAGATAGCTATATCAAATTTCGGCTCCAGACGCGATGAAATACATATATTGAAATTTTCTTAGTTGTTTCATTTTAAATTGCCTTGGAATAAATGAAAGTAATGGGGCAGCCTCTTGGCTGCGATATATATCCCAATTAGCAGGCCATATTTATGTATTTACCATAAAAATATCTCTTATTCCAATATTCTGAAGAATGGTAATTTCAAAGAAATAAAGTACAACAAAATTTTATCCTCTTGTTTGTTTTATAACTATTCCAATAACAATAATAATAATGACTTCTTTTATTGTTGTTGCTGTTGTTCCACGCGCCAGCAAATGCTGTTTTGAAAACCCTTGTTATACATGTTTTCTTTTAAAACAATTAACATTAAATATATATATATATATATGTCCAGCATATATATATAAAAACATTCAATTGAAAATTTATTTGACAGCTTTAAAAATATACATAAATAATAATATTGCATTTTTTTAATAATCACTGCAAATAAAATATTTGTTTATATAATCAACAATTTATATGTCTTTATCTATTTATAATAATTAAATATTCATAACGATGTACCATCAACATATAAATAAAATAATAACTTCAAACAATAACTATACCTAATAACCATAAACAATAATACTTCATGTATAAACATCAACTCAAAGAGATTTTTTTTTTTAATAACAAATGACAATTTTTAAAATATAGATAGACTTATCAATATTTACAATATATATATATATATGTCCAAAAGATGGCGCTATACCAAAACCGCCGAACAAGTGTAAGATTTGTTTTACATAAACGAAAAAAGAGTCAGAAATTAACTACCTCTTTGAATGAAAGAGGTAGTTAATTTCTGACTCTTTTTTCGTTTATGTAAAACATATCTTACACTTGTTCGGCGGTTTTGGTATAGCGCCATCTTTTGGACATAAATAACAAGTGATAGCAGGTTACGTGATTAACTTGTATTTGTTTTTTCATATATATATATTAAATACCATACACAACTTATCTATGCATAAACTAAAATTTGAATTATATTACACGTATAGTTTATTTTTCAATGAATAGAAATAATATATTTATTTGTATATTAAAATCAGAATGATGTATATGTATTTTAGAGTACCTAACAGATTTTACATTTTATAATTATTGTTTCAAATTAATAAATGTATTGATGATTATTAAGTTATTCCAATTAAATTATTTGATTCTAAAGTATATTATGTTATATATATTATCATATTAAATGTTTTCACTGCATTGCCTTTTTTTTTCGTTCTGCAGCTCACAGTATTGCTATGAATATGAGGCAAAAGACCTCGAAAGCGCTTAGCATGTAATAACTTCTGTGTATCTTTATAGCTTCTCATTCAAGTGTGGCATACGCTTTGTTAATTTTGTATACTGTTATATGATGTAAATAAAGTAGTTTTTGGGTCAAACTGTGTGTTATTTTTGCTTACTTCACAATGTTTTTATAAAATAATATCAGTCATTGTCAAGTTTAACTTTTCAAAGAAAAACTGTTAGTTCTCAATTCGTAATGAAATTGAGTGTGGGATAAAGAATAATATTGAGAATGAAATATTTGAGCATTCAAAATATTGCGGATTAATAAAATGTTTATTTTTGTCAATTTCACCATTAATTGTTTTCATGTGTATATTAGAAAAAGGGATAAAATAAGTGGTATCTTTAAGGCTGGAATACGTTTTGCTTCATCAACCTCTCTCTCTCTCTCTCTCTCTCTCTCTATATATATATATATATATATATATATATATATATATATATATATATATATATATATATATATATATATATATATATATATATATATATATATATATATAATCTTATTTCCAATCACAATTACTAATATTCTTGTAATGTCTAGTTAGTTTTGAACAGTAATATTATATGTGTGTATATATGTATTTGGATATTCATATGGTTCTTGTTTTTAGAATAATTTGAATGGTACACAGATTACAATCACCTTTAAGGTACACATATTTTTTTTATTTTATATTTTTAACTAGTTTATTGGTGGCTAATAAACCTAATGTACCACATAGCAAGAGTATTAATGATCATCAGATTAATATAATCGTCCTAGGATTTTTGATGTAAAATTATTTTTATAATTATGTTAGCAATTATATATCTGCATATAGTTGAAATAACAATGAGTTTAGTATTGTCTAGATAATTATCAACCCATATTGTTGACTATTAATGATTAATGCTGGTGATGCTATGTTTATATCTTAGATAATAATACTTATAATGACATATAACAACAGACTGATAATAATACAATTATAGTACATCTTTTTACAAACCAAGTCATAAGAAATCATGAACCTTCAAATAAACATACCTATATCCAAAAATATCTTATTATACAACATGGAGTTTTTAATCATGGTAGGATTTCTATAATATTTATAATTTTTAATGTACATTATCTAGAAATTTTTTGTCAGCACAATATCAAACCATAATTCTGACATAAAGATAAGCATCTTTTACACAAGCACACTATTTTAATGTTCAGTTAGCAATGTCATATACTAGTAAACTCTTGGTGCATATCATAAGATGAAGACTTTTGAAAATATAATAATGGCTGTCTTATCTTTTGTGCTTACATGTAAATATATAGGCCAATCTTAAGCATCTTGGACTAAGATCATGTATTATTACATTATTCACTTTACTTAAACTTCTATTTTATTATTTATTAACATTTGCAACATCTTGAACTTTACTTTAAGTCAATATTAGATGTTATATTTTAATTAGGAATTATACAATTTATATTATGAACAAATTTTGGTACATTAAATTTATCTAAAACATTTTTTTTTAGAATTCAATATTCTTTTTATTATAATATATATTTTCTTAACCACAGGTAACTGTAAACTAAATATTTAAATTACTTTTTCATTATATTCTGCAGTTATTCCTCTAAACAATTTGCATTATAATTTCAAAAAACAGAACAAGAATTAATTCTAAAAATAATTATTACATAAAATAAATAAATGATTAATTGCTGGTGTAAAACTTTTTTTTTGATTTTGCTGTATCCCAGTAATTCTGTTACATTTAGTGTTAATTTCCTTGATGTGGATAAAAAAAAATCATTACTATTAAACCAGACTCCTAAATCCTTTGTCCCATTCTTTATAGGATTAATAATATTATTAACAGACTAATGAAAAAAAACAAACAAACAGTAATGTTTTATTCCAAAATGAGACAATGAATGTTTTCTCAATATTAATAAATCATCTGATTTTTTAATATTAAATCAAAAGTTATTTATAGAACTTTACAACTTTAAAAGATGAAATAAATTATTAACATTAAGAAATAATTTTATATCATCAGCAAACTGTAAATATTACATATTCTAACAATTTTAGATATATCATAAGTATATAATGAGTATAAAATTCATCCAAGAATGCATTCTTAAGAGATTCTCCATTTATAGTAGTAAATATCAGATTCTTTGAACCTATAATAAAAATAATTTGGACAATCAGTTAAATAGGACTTAAATTATAATAAAAGAGAGAAACAAAACCCAGTTAATGTAATAAAATTCTATGATTTAATACCTCAAAATCCATACTAAGATCAGAATATATTAGATCAAAACAACCTTGTTCATTTATAGTAGGATTGGGCAACCACTTTTTTTACTAAAGGCCATTTGATATTTATATCATTTGCCGACCATAGAAAACAATTGACATAAAAAAGCCTGCTATATATATATATATATATATATATATAGCATTAATTTTTTGATAATATATATATATATATATATATTATATTATCAAAAAATTAATTAATTTGGTCTTGATCATGTATGGCTAGATAATACATTCAGCTGGAAGACCAATTACAGCATTCCCAAATTGAATGAGGGCCATAATTTCTTTGTGACTTAAAAAATAAAGTAACATCATTATTATTATTAATTTTTCCATATTTAATGACAATGTTTTAATTTACTTTGCAGCTATTTTCAAACATAATTGTATTCTTCAATTTCTTTTATGACCTATATAGTTTAATTCTGTAGTTTTAGGATATAATTTTTTGTAAACTCCCCTTCAATAAATGTTTGTAAGTTTTCTGTTTTTGTTGTTTCACAATAATTTGCTTATTTATACTTGATATAAAATATATCAGATACTTTTCATGTTTTTTATTTAAATATTTTTGTCTTCTCTAATACTCTTGTTGTAATCAGAATGCTTTTTACAAATAGTGTCTCTAAAAATTATGTTCTTTATTACCTGATATACCTTTCAAACATGTCTAAAACATTGATTTACTATTTTTCCTATAAAAAGTTGTATTGGTCCATTTCTTTTGAAACACACAATTTTCTCTATCAATTTTTCTTATTTTACTCAATGTAGCATCCTAATAAAAAGTAAATGTATCTTTAAAAACACTATAAAAACAAACAAAAGGCACTCAGTTTGTAACTGTAATCAGATTAATGACTCAATATAAATAATGCTTGGAAATATTGCACCTCTGATAGAATGAACATAATCACTTATAAAAGTTGGAGAGAGAAAAAAAATATTTTATTTTACTTAGCTCTTCTTAATTCAATATTTGCTCTATACATGTTTAAATAACATTTTTTTACAAGGCCATATAAATATATTTTTAAAAATATCCAAGCTCCAGATTGAGATTTGGCACATGGACCTAGGTACCCAGAGTTATTTGAAACATTATTCATTGATTTAAATTTTATGCCAGTAGAACGTCTAATATATAAGCAAAAACACTTTGGATCGTATTTAATATTTCTCATATGCAAATGATGTCATACTTTTTTTTCACATTGAAACAATTTCCTAAATTTAACAAAATCGTTCCATTAAAATATTGATTTTGTTTTTTCTTATACAGTTTATGATGCCTATTTTTTCTCATTATAAGTAACATAAGTTTAGTAAAAAATTAACACAATATTTATTCCTACTACTTTCAGTTTAAGACATAAGTATCCATTTATCCATGATATTTATTATAGTTTCATTAAAGATTACTATTTATTTCTTTATCAATATCTTTCTAATTCAAGACATCACAATAAAGATTCAAATAATCATCTTTTTTGATAATTTCTCTTCATTTACCATTACTTCTTGTATCAAAATGTATATCTATAAAAAGTTCTAAACTTGGATGATGCAAGTACTCCATGACTAAAGGCAAACTTGTTATAATCTAAATAACTAAAATTAGCTAAGAATGAATCATGTATTCTATTAAAATCATTCTGTACAGTATTAAATTGAATCAAATTAAATATACTAAAAATTATAAGACTTTTTGACTTTTCGACAAATAATAATCAGAACAATGATTCCTACGTTAAGCATTGGTAGCCGAGAGGTCAGCACAGCCAACTTGCCTGCAGACACTTGTTGCGGGTTCATTTCCTGGCTGATGCTTTGACATATGGAAGAAAAAAAAACAATGATTCCCACTTGCTAAAAACATATATGGAACATTAAACCTCCCCAATTAGTAATATATAATTTTTGTTAAGAGGATTACTTAATCACCAAAATTTTCAATGCCAAATTCAGTTGACTTAATACAATATTTGAAGCAATATATAAATTATGAATTAATAATTTATTTTTGTGTGACTGTGAAATATCAGTCCAAATAAAATAAATAATATCAATCTCAATAATAATCTCACTAGAAAATATTTCTTTTTAGTGCTATAAAAACATCTCTACTCCTTCATTCAAAATCAAGCAAGTAATCTTTTCTGAAAAATCTGATACCTACTATTACTACATTGACTATCCTCATACACATGATTTAACCACGTTTCTGTTAACATAATTAAATCACAATTTTAAATTAAGGCTGTATAATAAAGATCATTAAAGGTGATACAAATTTTTCTGGTATTCTGATATTTGCAATTTATATATTTATTATTATTGTACATCATTAGAAAGACTGTTCAATCAACAACTTATGTTTCAGTTAAATATAAGTCCCATTAAATGATCTATAAAATGAATATAAAGAAGCACATTCAGGTCAGAATTCATAAGTTCAATAAATCATTAACATCGTTTTGTTTAACAGGTGATGAACTATTTTTAGTTTTAGATTTTAATTTATAACAAATAATTGTATCACTGATTTTGTCAGTTATATAAGTTTTAAAATTATTTATTGAAATATCCATATGAATAGTAGTCAAAAAAAATTATATTTATCTTTTGCTTTAATATATTTAAAATTATCACAAGAACTATATTTTTTTTTTTAAATATATAACGATCTATGCTGTTTTTTTAGGGTAATCATTTAAAATAAAGTCAATATTATCATTTTTACAAATTACAATATTTTTAAAATTCATGTTGGTACTATAATTATTTATCAAAATTATTACATTCTTAACTTTATTTTAAGTGCCAACACTTTGTTTACGCACATACAGATTTTGCTGAGTGTTCAAATGAGAAACAAATTTTGATCTTTTAATATTCTTTTTAATTCTATCTTTACAATAATATCTTTATTTATGTTATTGTTCAAAGTAATATTATTGTAATATTATTTCCTGGAAGTTCATATTCAATGATACGTTTATTTTTATCAGTCATTAAACCATCACATGACTGAGATAAAGACTTATCTATATTATTACTTTGATTCGAAAGAAACGGAATAATTAATCTCATTTATTTTACAAAATATCCGTATTTTATTTTCCCAAAAGAACAAGTTGTCGCTATATTTTTCATAACTAAAAAATATTTATAATTTTTTTTTATAAATAATAGATTTTTAATAATATAGTTTCTTGAGTTAATATTTCCACTTTCCATGTCAATTGATTAAGTTTTAAAATTAAATTATTTTAGATAGAAAATATTTTATCACAAATACTAAGATAATTACTATTCTTCAAGGCATTAAAAAAATAATATCAGCTCTAAATGTAGTATTCTCTATTTGGACTAATTTTTTAATATTACACATATAACAAGTAAAACAATTAATTTCAACCAATAGCTGAAAAACAATTTGGTACACTGGGATTACCGCTGCCATGACATAATCATTCAGTGATAATTATTCTAATTTTTCAAATTATTCTAGCAGGTTAGGTTTTCATAATAATTTTGCTGCCCGTGTTTCTAATGGCAAAAAGCTTTATCTTTTTCTAGTGGGGTGTGTGTGGTGTTTGTGATGGTAGAAAGCCATAGTTGTGATTATTATGAAAACCTAAAATGCTAAAATAATTTACAAAGTTAGAATAATTATGACTGGATGATGATATCATGGTGTCATGGCAGTGGTATTATCAAAGTACCATCATTGTTTTTAAGTTTAACATATTTGATGATAATTTTTTTTTACATTATCCATTTTAAACAATAGTTAATTGATTACAATTAATAATCTTTTTACACTCACCACATTTTTCTTTCATATTTAAATTTTGACAAAGATGGCCTCCATTAAGTTTTTCATACAAAATATGATAATTAACATATTTCAAGATACTTAATCCATTAAAAATAATGAAAAGAAATACTATTTTTTTTTATTCCAATATAATTTAGATTAAATCTATTATTACAATTTTCCCCTCAGAAATAAATTATGTTTTTTTCATAAAAGTGTTTAGTAATTCTAAATATCTGATTCTCTTTTTTTAATTAATGTTATTCTTATATACTTATTGTACTCAAGTATTACAAAAAAGTAAAAGATTGAATTTCATGACTTTTGTAATCCACTAAGCATGCTTTTGGCAGACCACAGCCAGAATCACAATGTTATATCAATTTAGCAGTTGAAATTGAGGTCTGTATATGGACATAATGTATTATGTAAATGAGGCTTAATATGTAAATGAGTCATTTAAATATTCCATTTTTTCACAAAGGAAAGCATGAATTTTTGTGTTGATTGCATTTGGATCCTTTGCAATTAGCCATGTTTTGCATTAAAAACATGCACCTTTTATAGGCATAGAACATAAGTGAAAAAATAAATAGATTAAAGTTTTAAAGCAAAAGAAGGAAAAACTTAAAAAAGATTATAATATTACACTATCCAGATTTGTTCCGCAATTAGCTTTATCACTGATGATTTAAGTTTGTAATTAATATATTTAGACAATTAAAAGTCATCTTTTACACATTATATCTAGTATAAAGTGATTCAAGAATGGTATCACTTTTATCTTGTAAAATAATTAAATTAACATGAAATGCTAGGTAGTTCATTAAATTTAAGAAGGTGATGCTATAAGACTTTCATTGTATATACTTAAAATTATTACAACACTTTTATTATAAACTATCTATACCCCAAAATTTGAAAAACAATATTTATTTCAAAATATTATATTTTTGCATTTCTTAATATATTTCTTTAGAACAATTCACTTGCCCTAGCAATTTATATTTCTGATAAGTGTGCTAACTTTTTGTGAATTATTAAGTAACAAGTCATTCAATTATTTTTTTAAACCAATACCAACATGTTAAGACCTAAAATCATAATTATTTTTCCACGTAAATCAGAATAGGTATGAATATTTATTAAATAGCTTAGATGTTATGATTTTATTACAGTACAACTAAATGTTGTATTCATATATTTTTAATATCATACTATGGGACATAAGATCTCAGTTTCCATTCCAGTTCTAATATTTCTGATGCTTGCATTTTTTATGAATTCTTGGGCAATATAGCTCTTCTGTTATTTTAAATATTTTAAAATAAAGTTTGTCATTACCTAATTCTTTTTATATGATTATATCATTTTAAAATACTATGTTTAATGAAAGCAGCATTTTTATTGTTATTTAAATAATCACTTGATAATGGGATTACACGATACTTGTAAAATTACAAATCAATGACTCATAAAACTTAACAGTGTATAACCTCTCACCATAGCATAATTCACTTTATCTAAAATATTTTTTTATAAATCAAATCTGATATTATTATACTGCCTTTGGTTAAAAAGTATAGATAAAAAATTAAACTAAGTTCTACATTCCCAATCCCCATTTTATCTAAACCAAAAGAAGAAGGAAAAAAAATCAGAAGAAGCAGAAGACAAAGTAGTAGTAGTAGTAGTAGGAAGAGGAGGAGGATGAGGAAGAGTAGGAGGTGGGAGAGGAGTAGAAGTAGTAGTGGTAGTTAGCAGCAGTAGCAGTAGGAGTAGTAGCAGTAGCAGCAGCAGTAGCAGAAGTAGCAGCAGTAGCAGTAGCAGCAGCAGTATTAGCAGTAGCAGTAGTAGTAGTAGCAGTAGTAGTAGTAGTAGTAGTAGTAGTAGTAGTAGTAGTAGTAGTAGTAGTAGTAGTAGTAGTAGTAGTAGTAGTAGTAGTAGTAGTAGTAGTAGTAGTAGTAGTAGTAGTAACAACAACAGTATGTGTAAAATGATATAAATATAATAGTTTATATGTAATTGTTTCACACTTTTCACTAAAAATATTAATTTCCCAGTTTATTTTCATTTTGTATAATATTACTCATTCAACAATAATTAATCATAAAAAAAATATTTTGACTCATTTACAGTTATTCCTCTCCATGTTCTTACATCTTACAGGTATTTGCAAAAATTAAGTTTCATTGAATTCATTCTTTGAATCATTTTAAGATTATTTCCAAAAATCTTAACTTTTTTTTAAACTTTGGAATTAAAACTTTTCTTCTTTTCTAAAAATAATTACATTAGTTTGACTTTTATATGACTTGGAAGAAAGCTACTTCATTTTTCTAATTTATATCTGAACTTACAATATAAATAATAACCACTTTAATATATATATATATATGTTAAAACAAAGATTTGCACAGGTTAACCCTTTTCCCGCCTCTTACGAGGCTCCTCGTAGACATCTGACATCACTCTAACTCTGCGAGTTTTTATACAAAAATATTCGTTCAATATGTTTTTAAATAGGTTTTTAAAAGCTCTATAAGATGGTGCCCTCTTCCGAATTCTTTTACAAGTAAAAAATAAATAAAAACTGCATTTAAAGCTAAACAAAGAAAGAAGCTTATTGGTGATTGGCTCTCAGCCAGTTCTCAGCCGACAAAGACATTCTGATTGGCTGGAAAAAACAAAGAAACCGCCTGATCAAAGAAAATAAAGATAAACACTGAGATTTTCATTTCAAATGTGATTTAAGTATTAAAAAAAGGATAATTTGACAAATTAAAAATAATTTTTAAAAAATAAACTAAAAAAACAAAATTATTTTCGAAAAATATCGAAGATTTTTGTAAAAATATTGAAGCTGTAGTAAAAAAAAATATTTACTTTTCTATAACGTAAAAGTCAATCTTTTTGTTTATATTATAGCTTTTATGTTGCCGAAATTGAATATTTTAGAATAAATAAATAGCAATTTATTTTTGAAAGAACTTTCATTCTCTTCATAACCTGAAAAATTAATAATATACTTTTTATAAACGTATCTGAGTTGAATTTAATATTATAGGCGAATATGTTTTAACAATAGGCTTTGTCTTCAGTTTGTGAGTTGGCCAATTAAAAGATTTGATTTTTACCTCATACAACCAATAATATAATTAGCGGTTAAAAGGTTAAATATATAAAATACATATTTTGTGGGTTCATCCATGTTAAAAACTTTTAATATTAATATACTGACATTTTGACTTGGTCACACAAGTCATCCACAGAGTTATAAAAGGTAGAAAGACGATTGTAGAAGCGCAACAATCATTGATTTGAATAAAATGTTAAAATTCCACCAATAGCAAAAATGTTAAATTTAAGAATGTTTTTTTAAAAAAATCTTTCCAAATAAGAGGAAGTTTGCATGTATCATCTCACTTATTGATACAATCTGGCCTTTTAAGTATCATCTGTAAAACCTCTCATTTGGCTAAGACACATAGATGACACTTGTGTCATATGGCAACATGGAAAAAACAAATTAGATGATTTTTTCTTACATTTAAATAATATGCATCCTCATATTAAATTTACAATGGAGACAGAGTCTGATGGAAAACTCCCTTTTCTTGATGTTCTAGTCACCAGAATACCAAGTAGTTTATCTTTTTTTCTATTTACAGAAAGGATACCACACACAGACAGATATTTACATTTCCATTCTCATCATCACCCAACTCAGATAGTTTCTGTAGCCAAAACTCTTTTAAATAGAGCAATTAACCTTTCAGATGAGACACATCTGAAAGAAGAAATAAAAAATATTAATAATGTTTTATTAGCAAATAGTTATAATTACAAATTTATAAAAAAAAGCCTTATTTCAAGCCCAAAATAGACAAAATAGGAAAGAAAAAGATGATAAATCAGCTATTAGGATTTGTGTTCCATATGTAAAAGGAACTACAGACAGTATTGGACGTATATTAAAATGCTATAATATAGATACAGCATTTTCTGCTCATCAAAAGATCAGCAATATAATAACCAAGCCTAAGAATTCAATCCCTCTTGAATATCATGGTGTCTATCAAATCTCATGTAATAATTGTAAAGCTTCTTACATAGGTATGAATAATCATTGCATCAGTGTTAGGAGAGATGAGCATGCTAATGCAGTTAAACAACACTCATCATCATGAACACTCTCACTCCATACTATAGATCCAGGTCATAAAATTGATTTTTCTAGTACCAGGATCATATCCAGATGTGATAATCTTTACCAGTGCAAAATTAGAAAAGCCATTGAGATACTTAAAAGGCCAGATTGTATCAATAAGCAAGATGATACATGCAAACTTCCTCCTATTTGGAAAGATTTTTTTAAAAAACATTCCTAAATTTAACATTTTTGCTATTGGTGGAATTTTAACATTTTATTCAAATCAGTGGTAGTAGTACCTCTACAACCGTCTTTCTACCTTTTAAAACTCTTTGGATGACTTGTGTGACCAAGTCAAAATGTCAGTATATTAATGTTAAAAGTTTTTAACACGGACGAACCCGCAATATATATATATATATATATATATATATATATATATATATATGAATATATATATATATATATATATATATATAAGCTTCATAATGAAACTCAAAGTATAGTTTTAAAGTATATATCTTCCATGCCCATAATCTGAATTCAAATATTAAATGTTTAAAGTTAATTTTTAAGGCATCTATCAGATGAATAATTTTTTCTTTTATATATTTCATCTACATCCATAATCATCAACATCATCAAACATTATTAATTCACAGCAAAATGAAGGTCTCTCCAAGTTCAATCTATTTTCTCCACTCTCTAGCATCTCTTTTTCACATCACCCCTGTAAACATCTATCTTGTGTGTAGTCTCTTTCTGGGTCTTCTCCAATCTCTTGAGATTCAGTTTAAGATTTCAATTGTCCACCTATCATCATCTCTTCTACCAAGATATCAAGCCCAATTCGACATCTTTTCACTTTTTCAATGAGATCAGTATTACCTGTTTGTTCTCTTGTCCATATATTGCATTTTTGATATCTTCTTGTTACTCCCAACATGCATCTATCCATACTTTCTTGAGTGGTCTGAAATCTTTGTATTGCTCTTCTACTAAATGTCAAAGTCTTAGATCTATATATAAGAACTGGTAAAACACATTTATTAAAAACTTTCCTTTTCAAACACATAGGAATATTTCCTTTTAGTATCAAGTTATTTCTACCAAAAGCACTCCAACCAAGTTTAATTCTATGATTAATTTCATCCATTATGCTTCCATCTGTAATGATAATTTCACCAAGATATTTATAACTGTTAACTTCTTCTAACTCATCATAATCAATCTTTATTTTCATATTTAAAAAAATCCATTAAACATTACTTTAGACTTTCTAACCTGTATCTTTAGTCCTACTTTCCTACTTTCATCTGATAGCTCTTGCAATATTTCCTGCAATTCTAAAGCATTATTTGCAACAAAAAAAAATACTACATCATCTGTAAAAACTAAATGACTTAAATAATCTCCATTTACTTTCACTCTTTTATCTTCCCATTTTAATCCACAAAATACTTCTTGCAGCACTGCTGTAAAAAGTTTTGGAGATATGGAGTCATCCTGTCTTACACTCTTCTCAATGTTGACTTTCCTAGTATCATTATGTAATCTAATTGTTACTGTGAAAATTTTTATAAATATTCATTAAAATAAAACAATATCCTGGATGACCTTAATGATCCAATGCTTTAATCATTGAAGAAATGTTTATAGAATTAAATGCCTTTTCATAATCTACAAATCTAAAGCATAATTGCAGCTCATATTAATTTGTCCTTTCTATAACTTTTCTCAATACCTGGATATGGTCTACTGTACTATACTTTGAAATCCAGCTTGTTCTCTCGGTTGGTGGAAATCTAATGTTCTCTGTAGACAAGTTGTAATTATCTTGATAAAAAGTTTGTATACAACTGATAAGAGGCTGATAGGTCTTTAATTTCTATGTTCTCTATCACCTTTTTAAAAATACTACTATTAGCTGTATAACTTTGCTAAAAAAAATATATTTCTTCACATGCTTCTTTTAATATATCAATTATAATTTCATCATTACCTGGAATTTTTCATTTCTTAATAAATCTAATTACATGTCTCACTTCTTCATTTAAAATTCTGGGTATTTCAGAAGATATAACAGATTTAAAAGTTATTTGTTGTTTATTACTATATAATTGTTGATGTAAGTCTTCTACCTATTTCATGATGTCATCTCTGTTTTTAGTAATAATTCCATCTTTTTTTCTTATCAGAGATATAATTTTCCTAGGAATACTAAAATGTTGTTTTACACTCTTAAGACTTTTATTCTATTCTACTGCGTTTTTTCCTAGTTTAAAGTTATAATTTCTTATATCATTTTCAACTTTTTGCACCATTTTACAAAATTTGAGATACCCCCTTTTTAAAGCATTATTTTTGCATATCTTCATATTCCTTCTTTTCTTCATAAATTCTCTAGTCTCAGTAGAAATTTTATTGGTCAATTGCTGCTTTTTTCTACTAGTTATCTTGGTTGCTGTTTTTAAACGTGTATCAGTTATTTTCATATTAATTTCATTCAAATCTGAATCATGTTCAAAATCTACTAATACTTGAAACCGATTTGTAAGTTCTAATTTGAATTCATTAGAATGTTTTTGAAGATTAGGAATATCAATTGTAAATATTGTTTTTCCTAATAATTTTTGTCTCTCTTGTTTTGCATTAACACATAACTTTCATCTTACTAATTGATGATCCCTTCCTGTGTTAAATTTATTAAGAACATTACAATCTTGAAATATGTATTTTCTGTTAATCAAAATAAAATCCAATTCTGCTATACCTTCATTTGGATACTTCCATGTCCATTTCCTTTTAACATTTTTCTCAAAAAAGAATTCATAATATAAAGTTTTTCTTTTTCTGCAAACTCCACAAGTCTATGTCCTCTGTTATTTCTATTACAATATCAAAATTACCTACAACACCTTCATCTTTCATTTGTTTATCAATTTTAACATTAACATCTCACATAGCAATTTTAAAATGTTGTTTACTTTGGTCAAAAGCCTTTTGTACATCCATATAAATATCTTCTATTTTATCACTATGAGAACATGTTGGGGATTACATCTGAATTATCTGCATTTGGTATATGCCATTAAATTGTAGAACTAATCTTGCCACTCTGTTCAATGCACTATCAGTCTCCACAATGTTATTCTTCCATAATTATAATGAATCATATCCACTTGTATTTCCAATATTTGCGCCTTTATAGTAGAGTACATATGCACACATGTCCACTTTCGAAATCAATTGTCTCTTCATCTTTTCTTCTAACTTCACAATTTCCACAATGGCCCATTTAATATAAGACAGTTCTTCTTCTAATTCTTGCAATCTTTCTTCACATGAAAGTGATCTGCAGCCTAAATAAAAAGTCATCATCAAATGGCAGTCTGGGTCTTACAATCATGGGATTCTTTATACCCTCCATTTTTGACCACCAACTGCTGCCTTGGCTGGTGTGTTTATAGTCACCTGGGAATAAGGGCCATGCTTTACTTTTGTCTGTCATGATTGTATATATTTTTTGGAAAAATATTTATCATTTTCACATACATTCATTCATTCTGCCCTATCAGGCAACTGAGAAGAAAGACAATGGTATTTCTTGATCTTAAACTCTGAGGTAAAAATCCAATAAACTCAGTATGCAAGTTTAATGCATGTTGGAGAGCAGCCCATCCATGTCTGTATACTATATAAATAATCACATAGTAATAACAACAGCAATGACAAGATAATTTGGAATGGACTTAGGATTTTGCCCTGCTCAGTTTCTTTAAGGTCAACAAGAGGAACAAAGGGTCTTTTTTCAGTTAATAGCAAACTCCTTTTGCAACCACATCAATAATATAGCCATCTAAATATTGGTTTATAAATGGGTATTTAATTATTTTGTCTACAAAGTAAAACAAAGACAGAATTCTGTTGAAATAAATGTTCATAAATTAGAAATTGTTAACATGAAAAATAATATCTATTTTCTTTTTACTATTTTTCTACAAAAAACTGTTGCTTAGAGCGTTTTCTCAAATTAACTTTGAAATTTCAATTAATACATCAGCATTTAAATTTAACTGCTATTAAATAAAAGAAAAGGTTATATTTATAACGTTATATTCTTAAAGAAACAGAAAATCATTCTTTACATAAAATCAGAACTTAAATATTATTTTTAAAAGCACTAGCAGTATATATATGTATATATCCAAGTAACGTTGGCTTATTTTAACAAATACATTTTTCTGTATTCCATTTAATAGAAATGCAAATTTTTGAAATAAATTAAAAAACTTATGTGTAGAATGATAAATTGTAAAGCAAAATAAATATTATCAATATTTCTGAAGGGTTTTTTTTTCTTTTTTTAATGCTTGGAAAGATAGAGGAATGAAATATTAAGCATAAGCGTATGTTTAGTTCGGAAATTTATTCCTCTTTATTATATAAAAAACTATTACTATGATACTAACTTATATTAATAATAACTGAGATTATAAAACTTCATTTTGATGAAAATGGGGAAAAAAATTTGTTTCTAAACATTTATGCTTCATTAGGAGTTTAATCAAAAGCTTTGTTTCATAATATCAGCCTGCAATTTTTTACACAATTTGCTCAGGACTACGATTTTTGGGCTAGTTTTGACGTGAAAACGCACAAACACACACATATATTCACGCATTTATTTATTACTGACCTAATTTTCTGTATTAAAACTTTTTATTGGTAATAAGCTACGATTATTTTTATTTCTTTTTTTTGCTACGTTAATTCTTTTACTTAGATTTATGCTTTTGTTTAAATTGTAATTGAAAATTACTATAAATAGCTTTTTCGAAATGAATTTTTACTTTATATACTTCGTTGAAAAAGTAATTAAATTTATTATTATTACTATTAAGTACTGGATTTATGATTTTATTAATAGAATAATGCTAAAAAATAAAGTTTCAGACAAAAATATTTTTTTCTTTTTTCTTATTATTATATTACTATTTAGATTTATACTTTTTTATGAATTTATATTTTACATTGTAATAATGAAATAAGCATTGGAATTTTGCTTGTTGAAAGGAAATCAACTCAGTCGATTAAATGTTTAAATAATCAACAATCAATAGTCAATGGTCATCCTTTATGAGTTGATTTAAAATAGACATCATTACCTAACCTATACCATAATTAAGGTATAATATTATGAAAACAATCACTAATAGTTCAATGACATTTACATATCTAACTGCTAAAATGTCTATAAGAATAAACATATCAAAAATTCTGAGACCATTCCATCAATGCTGATCATCTATCAATAATATGGGACAATCTGGTACCATGACTGTAGTGACCATAATTATTATAAAACATATAAATAAAGTGTGTTGAGATTAAAAATGATTTCCTTTATCTTTGAACCATATACATATATTACTAAAGACAAATGTATGGATATATATATATATATATATATATATATATATATACATTTGGTAGATATATATATATATATATATATATATATATATACCACAAATTTGAAAGCAGCTTTGAGATTATAATTACCTTGTGGACTGGGAACATGGGAACACACATGATACATAATTAAGTTACTTTTAAATAACTTTAATGGTATGTCTGAAATAAAACTAACAATGTTATTGATTAGAAATAATAATAATAAAAAATAAAATGTCTGAAAAAATTACAAATAAATCTTTCTAATTTTGACTATTGACAAAAGCTAGATAATGTTTTCGTAGATTCGAAAATCAAAACTGTAAATGCATCATTGTTTAAGTTGTAATTTATAAATAAATAAGTTGCAAATTGTAATAAATAAACATATATATGGATGCACACTTTTTCATGTTCAATAATACAAAATATTCAATCATTACTAAACTAATATATTGTAATTGTTATATTTTAATATATAAATAGAGAATAGATTAATATATGCATGTATTCACATAGCTACACACACATATGCACTATTGTTTACAAATAATATTTTATTTTTATTAATAAATTCATTAAACATTAGCCAGTATTTTATTTTAAACAAACTGTATAATTAATTAAATGTTAAATGTAAATACAATATGCGCACATACAAAATGAGCATGCAAATGTAAAATATTTCAACTATTAACTTTCATTTTTTGAAATTATAAATAATTTCATAATCTAATTATAGTAAGTAGGTGAGATGTTAACTTATTAAAAAACCTTGGCTTTTCTTATGCCATTAAAATATGCATTTCATTTGTTTTTCTTAAAATGTTTTTTTTTTCTTCTATGAATGCCATAATAACATTCAAAGGAAATATATCTTAAGATTTTATTTTCTAGAGATTTTAATTGTTAAAGTTATTTTTTATTATTATTTTGATGGTAGTATTTTATTATCTTGCTAATTTATTGAGTTTATCATAAAAAATATAAATATTTATTTTATAATTTCATTTTATGCAAGGACACACATGGGCCTGAATATTTTCAAAAATGTATATAAATTGGTGCTGCATATAATTACATTTTAAATAGTGTAGTGCAAATATTGAATTAAAAGTTAAGTAAAATATAATATTTTTTCATCTACATCTTTTTCTCTCTTTAATTTTTATAATAGTTCTAATTTATTCTATCAGAGATGCAATATTAGAGCAAATTATGTATATTGTGTAGTTTATCTGCATGCAGATTTAATCTACAATGCTGAGGACAATTTGTTTATTTTTATAGAGTAATTTTTGCAAAAAATGTTTATTAGAAAAAATAAAACTTGAGTTTTATTTTGTTTTAATATTATTATTTTGCATTTAATTTTTTTGTTGTTGTTAAAATGGCTACTTGGAGTACGTTGAAATAAATTGATACAGAAAATAATGCATTTCAAAAAAATGAACCCACACAATTTTTGTTTTATAGAAAAAAATAATAAATTTGATAACCCTGATATATCTGGAATGTATTTCAGTTAATAAAAAACACAATATTAAGAGGTACCATTTATTAAAATTGTAAACAAACAATTTTATTGGGGAAAAAATTTTAAAAAAGAAAATTTGAAAAGAAGCTTCCTCACGAAGCTGAACTATTTTATAAAAAGTACAAATAAGTTTGAAAATTCTGTAAAAACAAGTTATATACTTTTTAAAAAGCAAAAAATTTAAAACCATATTCTAAAAGTAAATTTATAAAAAAAACTATATCCTAGCTGCTGTAAAATTAATCAGCCCAGACAATAAAAGGAAATTTGAGAACATAAATCTGTCCAAGTACAATTCAAGTTAAATTAATAATTCTCATTAAATGTGAAGCACACATTAATAATAATGATGTTACTTTATTTGTAACCCTCCTAAAAGATTAAACTTATCTTTGTTCTTACTTGTTTTAAGCTTTCAACATTCATTTTAATATTTAATCATTCCCCTCTTTTCTTCCAATGAGTAAGCTTGTGGTTTTAAGACCAGTAATGGTCCCTACTATCGCATTTTATATGCATGTGCTTGAGGCTACAGCCCCAATGAATATTATTTATCAAAATATAATAAATTTGACTTCATTTAATAGATATTTTTGTTTAGAAATTAAATAAATTTTATAAAATCACATTTGATTTTCAAAAATATTTTAAAAAATTGACTTTAATCAAAACCATTTCATCATTAAACTGCTGGGAGAAGCAGATTCAATTTGCAAATTAAACAAAATCTTCTTTGTTCAGTGTTTGTTTTTAAAATCTCAACAAATAATTATTAATATCTAATAAATCTATCAACTTATGATTTAAAAGTTAAAATTTTTTCAGTCATTTTTATGATATTGATAGTGACATAATTTTTAAAAATTGTAATTTATGCATCACCAGAATTTCCATAGCAACATTATTCAGAAAAATATAAACTTTTACATTTAAAAATGAAATACTTCTATAGAAAATAAATATGTAATAATATATATTTTGATTCCTAATAATTGTGATTCTATTGCTATGCATAAATAATCATAAATTTTCCAAAATCAAGTTTTTAGTCATTGTCTCAGGGTGGCCTTTGAGCATTCCATCATCCGATTTTCAATTGGAAAGATGGTTGAAGAGTTGGACTGTGGAGTATATTGGAGCCTGTCCATTAAAGTATGAGGATAGGCTATCTTAATATATATCTGAGCACTTATAGCATATATGTGTAGATATGGTAATCTGGACCAACTGATGATTGCTGGTTTAGCATGAAATATGTATAATGGTGATTATTTATCTTTTCAACATATATGTGTACAAGTATATCAGTGATATGAGATAGAGTGGAGAGTGGTGGGGCATGTTAAAGTCTGTGCTCATATACCCTATATATCAAAGTAATATTGCAAAATTAGAACAAAGTTTAAGACTTCCAAGAATACAATGTGGAGCTTATCATATTGTAAATTTCCTACTTTTTTGATTACCCTGACATCTTCAGAATTTATTTAGTATTAAAATATTGGAGAAGTAAATGTGAATTTTAAAGTTTGAAAATAAAAAAGTTAGCAAAATCTCTAAATAGGGTGCTAAAGTTGCAAATTCAATTCCTTGAATACCAGACTGTTCAAAAAAATTTTTTTTTTCAATAGAAATATTAATTCACAAAAAATATACCCCTTATTTTTTAAAAAAAGTTAAAATTAGCCTGTCAGTTAAATAGGTTGGCCACCACTCATCACTGCTCTAGTGAAATAAACTAAATAAGAAGAAAATGTAAAACTCAAAATGGAAATGATGTAACATAATTATATTAATTTTATGAATTTCAAAATAATAAAAATATATTGATAATACAAATATTGAAATGATTACATATAAAAAGATACAATTCGTGGATGTATAACAAATTCATCATCAGACGATGATAATATCCATAAAAAGAATTAAAAAAACACACTAAAGAATAGAAATATAAACAATAAAATATTAGATAATGAAGTAAATATCATTAAAAAAAACCACAAAATGCACATAAAAACATAATAATAAAATAAAAAATTTTAAAAAAATGATAATCAAAAATATAAAAATATATACATTAATTTAAAGTAAATTTACAATACAATAATAAAAAATTAAGCAAACATATTAAGTTAGCAATTCCTTAAACTCTATTCAAATGCATGATATATAATGGTCTGATAATATCAGGAATTAGATTGGTGTAATGTCTACATGGGTATAATTATAATATCAAATCTAACAAGTGGTATGAGCATTCCATCATTGTTTTTTAATGAAATGAATAGTTGAATAGTTGGTAGCATGACAGGAAGCCTGAGAAGATTGAAGCTGGTCTATTAAAGTTTAAGAAATTGTTATTTTAATATAAGCCAATCTTTGATTATATATATATATATATATATATATATATATATATATATATATATATATATATATATATATATATATATATATTTGGGTATGAGATTATGATCTGGCCCAACAGATGAGTGCAGGTTCAGCATGAAATAAGTATACTGATAATAATCTATTTTGCATGTATGTATTAACATCTATATGTTGTTTGAGATCGGGTGGAGGGTGAATATAGACAAATAATCCTAAGTTCAAATCCCTTTACTTAAATATATATGTAATAAATAAATAAATAAAACATGGTAGAACATTAATAATTCTAAATTACAGAAGGCTTTTAGTTAATGTCATTTACAATTTTTAAATTATTTTGTTTTATTTTAAATGATCATCAAAAATGGGAAAAAAGATAATCCATTATGCAGCTTTTTCTTATATTTAAATAAATAATTCAATATAGTATAAATTAAAATATCTTAATAAAACAGCAACAATTATATATATATATATATATACATACAGAAAATAAATATATATTTTCTATAATTATTATATATATATATATATATATATATACATACAGAAAAGCTCTTTTCAGCAAATTTTAATTTTTGCCATTTTCTTATTATTATTGTAATATACAATTATTGCTGTTATATAAAAATATAATTTATTTTATATTATTTCTTATAGTTTATTTGATTTAATTATATCTTAAAAATATTAAGTATAATATATATATAATATTATAAATCGATGTCTGTATTTCTTCAAAATAATATTCGCAAATTTATAAATAAATATTTAAAAATACAGTATCTAAAAGCTTATAAAAAATATATGTATAACCGTCACTTAGGAGCACTTTCAAACAACTTGTGGCTTTGTCAACTATCATGTTTAAAATGTCAGCTTTCCCATAATCCTTTTTATTTAGAAATGATAACCATTGTAAATATGCATCAGATAAAACTAAAAATATTGAAACTTATTATAATGAATTGTTAAAAGTTGGATACAATTATGATTCTGTTTATTATACTATTAAAAATTTTACTTATAAATATAAAAATAATAAAAGTGTTAATTTTTCTGATAAAAAATTGTGGATATCAATACCATATATTTCAAGTCAACAGGCAAGTTTCATTAAGAAAATTTATAAAGGAATATGTGATATTGCATTTTATGCACCACCTACATTAGGTAAATTAATAAACAATTGAAAGGATAAACTTTATTTACAAATAAAAATTGTATCATTTACAAATGGACATGTGGGTGTGGCCATGGATATATAGGTGAATCGAGGTGCACATTGGAAAAAAGAACAAAGGAATACTTATTGTTATTTTAAAGGGTTCAAATTACAAAACAAAATTTTAAAAATAATGATAATTTATCAGCTTCTGTCTTTATGACCATAATAAATCATGTATACATGGTTTTGATTTTAATTATAACAATGTAAAAATATTGAAAATTAAAAGAAATAATAATAAAAGGAAAATTAAAGAGGCGATGTTGATATGTAAATACAAGCAACATTTGGTTAATAGGCAAGCAGCAAACATTAAGATCACAGAATTATGGGAAAGTTGACATCATAGAATTATGGGAAAGCTGACATTTTAAACATGATAGTTGACAAAGCCACAAGTTGGTTGAAAGCGCTCCTAAGTGACGGTTATACATATATTTTTATAAGCTTTTAAATACTGTATTTTTAAATATTTAGTTATAAAATTGCATATATGTATATGTGTGTGTGTTTGTGTGAAGTTTTCCATTTATAATTATTTAAGTAAAAAGCTCTTTATTTGAGATAGTAACCATTCAAAGTTATCTGCCTCAGGGTAAGAGAAAAAGTAAAACTGTCAGGCTATTGCTATCAAAAAATATATTTTTTTTCATTAACACTCTAGATCTAATATAGAGACAAAACACTGCACTTTATATATATATATATATATATATATATATATATATATATATATATATATATATATATATATATATATATATATATATATATATATATATATATATATATATATAAAACATCAAAGCATAGCAAACATTTCATTTTTTTATTTATTGTAATAAATTTCTCTACTAGTAGGTAAGAAAATTGAAAAGTACACTGTGCTTTCATTTCACTCATTTATATATGTGGAAACTGCAGTACTGTATGTCTATATTAGATCTGGAGTGGTAATCAATAGAGCATTCTTCTTTTGATTGAAGAAGTCTGACTATTTTACTTTCTCTTTTAGCCTGGGAAAAATTAAAGTTAACTTTCATTGACTACTATTTTAAATAAGCAGATTTCTAATTAAATAGAAAACTCCACACACTAAATATTTCCAACTAAACATCCATTAAAAGTATGACACATATATGTAATGATAAATAATACTTTTATAAATATAACAGCATGGAATAATTTTCATGTCAGTTTAATTAATAATTAAATTCCATATTTAACACCTTTTTACAATCTGAAAATATTTTATATCTTTCTATACAGAATTATCCAAAACAAATACCAGAAAGTAATATTAAATCAGCCTATATAATTTATGTAAAAGAGTGATTATAGTTTTATATATAAAAAAGGTTTTTTATTTTTTTAAATTCTATAATTAATAATCATAAATGACATATATATATATATATATATATATATATATATATATATATATATATATACAATGATAAATAATAATTAGCTACTCTATTAAATTGCTCTTTACCTATTATATTCATTACTTTTATGTAAGAGTCAAATAACCATTTTCTAATGCGTTTTGGATCTTTTTATATATAGTTATTTAGAACAATAACAATCAGAGAGCGATTTTAATCAACTTATATTTTAAAATGGTAAATAATTTTTATAATTCTTTTTGAGAAAAAAAATTACAAAAAATATTAACACTTTCATGGATCACGTTCATTATTGGTCAAGTAAAGTAAAACTCTGAAACTTTTAATTGGTTTTAATTAGTCAAGTGAGAAACTTTTTGATACAAATATTTTCATCCTTTGATATATATTAATTTTAGTTTCATTTTAAAAAAGTATTTTAATTATTTGTAATGTTAGGGATGTAAACGAAAGTTATTTCAAAAATATATTTTTATTTGTATTTTATAAAAATATTCAAAAGCAGAAAAATCAAAGAAAACATTACGAGCAAATTAGAAGCATTGTAAATGTCATTTAAATCCCTCCCAGATTTTACGTTATGAATTTTTTAAGAATTTTTTAGGAAAAATCTTAACGTCTTTCTCAAAATAATTATACTTTCAGCATATTATTAAAAAAATACACCAAAAATACATTATGATGCCAGAAAATATTCTAAAACATTAATCTTTGTTTGAAAATCAAATAAACAGCTTGGAGCAATCTCAACTCTTGACAAGATGTCAAAATTGTTATGGCTGGTTTCTTTTTCAATTTACAATCGTGTAAAGTATACAATTTTTTTAATAAAACCTTACTACTTTTGTAAAATAACTATATTTTTATCAGATTTTATGAAAATTATTTATAATATGTACAAAACATAATAAAAAAAACACTCCAAAACATATAGTTTCATTTTAGCGGTGAAAAAATATTTAACAGAATCATCAGCCAATAAGAATTGAGAATAGATTGAGAATAGATTATCCAACCAATCAAAACTGGCCTTCTTCTTTTATTCAACTTAAAACCCTCCTAGTATTGATTTTTTACTTGTAAAATAATTCAAAAGAGGGCAGCATCTTATAGGCCTTGCTCTAAGCTTTAATACAGGTATTTTTTCATCAATGTAACTAAAAAATTGGCTGAGTTAGAGCAATCTAAAGGTGACAACCGCAATTACACAGTTCAGGCTAAGAAAGGGTTAAGGAGTTGATTTTTATAAATAGAAATAAATATCTTTAATTAATAAAAATATGCTAATGTTAAAATTCATATCAATACAAAGAAATTGACAGCATGTTTAGCACATCTAATTAAAAGTTTTTTGTTATTAAGCTGTTTTTACTTTGGGATCCAATTGCTTAGTACATCTATTAATATCTTGGAATATAACATGATGTAAAATTGAGCTCATTTTTTGAATTTAAATGGGTTTCAGTTGAAGAAGATTAAGACTTTAATTGAAAGTACTTCTAAGATTAATTATAGATATTTATAAAATATTATTGGTATATTTCAATATTCTTATTACAATTATATATGTTTAAACTGTAATTATATTCCAAATAACAAAATAAATCCCAATATAAACTACTTTAATCAATAGGAGTACTTTCAATTATATTCGTAATCATTTTCAACTAAATTGTCTTAATTTTAAAATGGAGTAAAATACCATCATCTGATAACAACTTGTCGATTTACATTACCACAATTTACTAATCTTAATATTTGCCAATTGTCTGTTTATTATCATATTTTTATAAGGATTAATAAAAATTGCCTCTTTAATTTTTCTTTTTTCATTATTTTTTTCTTGATTTAAAATATTACTTTTTTTCATATCAAAATTAAATCTACATTTAAAATTTCTATCATGATCATAAAACACTGCTTCCATAAATGAGTCACGTTTATTTTTTATCTCTGAATTATCTTCAATACACTTTTATATAACTTATATATAAAGCATTATATCCATAAAAAATTGCTAAACTATATTACTCACTCTATCCTTAGATAATTTATTCTTAGTATTATTAGCCATCTTATTCAATTTATAGGAACCATAAAATGAAATATTGTACATTTTAGTATAAATCTTTTTCAAAAATATAGCTTGATTATTATTAGAATAAGGTAATGAAAACTACTTCATATTATTAATACACTTTTTAATATTATTCCTTTTAATTTGTTTATTAAATTCATAAATTCCCTAATATTTATTTATATATTATAAACAACACTTTACAATTCATTTATATAAATCTCAATATTTTTTATCATAGAAAAATAAATATAATATATTATTTCTATGCAAAAAAAAGTCTTAAAAGCAGCTATTTTATAATTATGCAGCACTTTAGAATAGTATGGAATATAACCACTTGTTTGTATAAGCTTAACAAACAATTTATAATCAATATTATTATTATTTCTTGAAACGATCAAATCCAAATACTTTAAACTATTATTACATTACTTTTCCATAGTCCATTTAAAATCTTTTAATTTATTAAATTCACTAAAAACTTGACCAATTATTTTCGAAAAAAAGCACACAAGAATACCTCATTCACATATGTTGTATATATTTTAATATCACCATATAACATAAATTTATTAAAAATATTATCTTCATATGAAGTCAAAATAAAACTGCATAATTGCTAAAGCACCGGAAATCCCATAGGCCAACCTTTACTCAAATTGGAAAAAGCTACCTACCTATATATATATATATATATATATATATATATATATATATATATATATATATATATATATATATTAGTGTAATAAAATATATAGGGTTGAACCAGGATAATGTGCTTTATATATATAGCAGTTTTTCTTAATTTAAATCCAAATCAAATAAATTTTGAAAAACATATTACATTACAATCAAGCCTAGAATATTGGTATTTTGTCCCCACTTAAGTTATCTCAGTTATTGACCAGTAAATGTATATTTATCTATTCCTAATATAAACATAAATACTGTTTTTTTTTTTTTTTTTAACCAACAATCGGAAATCTAATAAATAATATTTTATTATTTATTTATAAATTGTGAAGGTGATTTTTTTTTTAAATTTGTCATCTTATATATATAACAATAGCATTAAAACGTTTAAAATTGTATTTGAAAACTAGATTTTTTAACAATATCCATTGCAAAACTTTTAAAGGAAATCTAAATTACGCTAAACATTTTTATCAACTTCTAACAAAAAATGTCTTTGTCGTGTAGTAACTGATTTATTATTAAAATTGCCTAAATAAAAACGAATCAAGAAAACTGTTATTATTAAGAATAGGATATTGATAAACAGTTCTTAAAAAGAATAAAAAATCAATTTATTGCCTACAATTACAAATATCTAAATTTCTAAAAAGCATAATAGAATAAGTTTCGTATCTATATTAAATTTCATATAAATTAATAAATTATCCTATTTTATATGTATATTTAGCTTTTCTAAAATTGAATTTCTATTAGACATGTATCTATATATTCTAAACATCAAATGACCATATAAGAACAGATAATTTATAAAAAATACAGTAAATCTAGACATATAAAGTTTTATACAATGCCATTCTTTATTAAATTTTCGACAATCAAATGACTATGTAAGAAAAGTTAACTTAGTTGATTTATAAAGTTAAGCTATGGCTTCAACAAAAATAATATATATATATATATATATATATATATGTGTGTGTGTGTGTGTGTGTGTGTGTGTAAGAAAACAGATAGAGATAGAGAAATAGTCAGATAAATAATAATTAGATAAATTATAAAACCATAGAGTGATACAGAAGCAGTTAAGTTGACAAATAAATAAACTGATAAATAGACAGTTAAATAGATAGATGTATAACTGATTGATAGATAAATAGATACACATAAAGGAATGCATACCTATATAATTCAATAGGTACATATATGAATATTAAACGGAATTAACCGAGAATTTCAATCTCCCTTTAATCAGATGCATATATATATATATATATATATATATGCATCTGATTAAAGGGAGATATATATATATATATATATATATATATATACAACCATTAAATGTCTATATTTTTAAATCATATAATAATAATTCAAACAAACATATTTAACACAGTATTCAAAATTAAATAATATATTCTTTACCAGAAGTACTTTCAATTGTTTCACTGACAATCTTTATCAACTGTTAATACAAACAAACGTACAAAAAATAAAAACTTGTATTACCCATCATTCAATCTATTCAAATTTCCCACAATTCTGTTGTCTTTATATTAGCTGAATGTTTATTCATTAAACCACCTCGATTCCTAGATATCATCATTGCCTCTTTAATTTTACGTTTTTCACTACACCTTTCAATTTGAATAATTTTTATATCTCTATTATTAAATTTAAAACCATAATTACATGTTCTATTATGATCAAATATAATTTATGGAGTACTCATATTTACCGAAGATATATTTTCTTTCTGTACACGTTTATATAATGTCTTATGATCATTATATCATTTTTGTAATGTATATTTGGATTTCCCTATATATTTTATTCCACAACCACATTCCAACATATATATAACAGAACTTAATTCAAATATGGTTTTAAATTTATTAATAGAGATATAAAAATTATTCAAATTGAAAGGTGTAGTGAAAAACATAAAATTAAAGAGGCAATGATGATATCTAGGAATAGAGGTGGTTTAATTAATAAACAAATGGCTAATATAAAGACAACAGAATTGCGGGAAATTTGAATAGATTGAATGATGGGTAATGCAAGTTTTTATTTTTTGTATGTTTTTATTAACAGTTGATAAAAATTGTCAGTGAAATAATTGAAAGTACTTCTGGTAAAGAATATATTATTTAATTTTGAATACTGTGTTAAATATATTTGTTTGAATTATTATATATATATAAGAGACAGTGATTTCTGACTCTGACATTTACGTAAACAAAAATATGATTGTTTGGAGGTCTTGCTAAAGCTCCATCTATTGATCATAAATACAAGCAATGGCAAATTTATGTATATAAAACTTGTTTTTGTTTTTCATAAATGTACCTTTAAGGTTTCTTGCAATGATATATATATTGCAGAAGCTTTGACTATGTGGAGAAACTGAACTGATATCAGTCCCATATAGCTATCTGGCTTGATAAGCTGAGTTTGAAGACATTTATGTATCTAAAAAATTCATGCTTGCAAACTGATAGAAACTTGTTGCATAAATGCTTGGAGTTAGTGTCTAGGTCTAGTTTCTAACTACTATCCTTCACTGATGATAGCTAATCAACTTGAAATCAGCTGATCTGAGGGTGGAGCCAACAAAAGAGACAGTGATTTCTGACTCTGATGTTTTTTGTAAACAAAAATACGCTTGATTGGAGGTCTTGGTAAAGCTCCATCTATTGATCATAAATACAAGTGATAGCAAGTTTATGTATATAAAACTTGTTTTTGTTTTTCATATATATATATATATATATATATATATATATATATATATATATATATATATATATATATATATATATATATAAATTAAAATTACCCCAAATCCAAAATTCAACCAGTCCAGCATAAACTAATATTAAAACACTACCAAAGGTTCATTTTTGTATATATAATTAGGTAATCATTAAAATCAGTCAACAGTTTTACATTTCCAAAGTGGAATCCTATCTTTGTTTATGGTCAATATATTTGTATAGATATGAAAGATTGCAACTTGACAACAGAAATTGACATTATTGGTACAAAGCAGCTGAACCCCCCTCCCCCATTAAATGGTAAATATTATTTGTTCTGTGTGCAGAATAATAAATAGTCATTTATAACATTATAAACTGCAATTATAATTTTCAAATTAAATCTAGAGTATTACTTAAATAATAAGTAATCATTAAAACCAGTCAAAACTTGGACAATCAATATCAATAACAATCTCAACCTATTGTCATGGCAATCTCATTTTAAAATAAACATGGAACCCTACCTATATTTATGATCCAATATATTTATAGAGACACTAATGAATAAAACTTACCACAGAAATTGAAATTATTGATACAAAGAACATTAAACAAACATCCTTAAAAGGTAAATGTAACCTATTCTGAATGCAGAATAATAAATAGTCAATTATAATATTACAAACTGAAATTATAATTTCAAATTGCACCTGATGTATTACTTAAATAATAAATGTAATAATTTTTATAACTAAACGGGTTTATAAGCAGATAAATAAATAAATAGACAGAATGATAAATAATTAAATAGATTCTGAGATAGGTAGGTAGGTAATTAGATTGATAGATGGACATATAAACAAATAGATATATAGATGTAATGGAAAAATATTTAATAAATAATGCATAGATACTAAATATATAGATAGATGGTTAGATATACATTTATAGATAAATGGATAAATGATTTATATAAATGTATATAGATTAATAGATAGAAATAGATAGATAGGCATGTAGATAAATAAATATATAGCTAAATCAAGAGATTAATTTTATAGACAGATATCGATAGATAGATAGATAGATAGATAGATAGATAGATAGATAGATAGATAGATAGATAGATAGATAGATAGATAGATAGATAGATAGATAGATAGATAGATAGATAGATAGATAGTTAGATAGATAGATGTTTAGGTAGATTATATATATATATATATATATATATATATATATATATATATATATAAAGATTGATGGAATGACTAAAAATACTCATTATAATATAAACATTCGGTATTGTTATTGGTTTCTTCAGTTGTTACATCATATAATTACAAAAAAAACCATAATTACCAGATTTAGCAATTATGAAATGTGAGTTTGAAGAGATTTTTTTTCATAATCTTGGTATCAACAGATAGATAGATATTTATAAAATAAAGATTGATGTAGGTAATTTATTACAGTTGCTAACTTGAAAAAAATTAAAAAAATCATTAAAACTGAAACTCTTTTGTTTTTTCAGCTTATGTGATTACTTTTTTATATATTAGTATTACAATATCAAAGTTTTAGCAAAGCTTTTTAGTAATCTTTGTCTGGATATAAGATTGGTGATAAGGTACTATAAGATCATACTGAATTTCTTCTCTTTAGTATACAATCGATAACAAGAAAATGCTATAGCAATATTAAGTAGCAATTCCAATCAAGAGTAAACAAAAAATGCTCCTTCATCTTAAATAAAGTTGTTACATATGGTTGTTTCATTATTCCATAAAACAGCAACTTACTTTTTAATATAAAGTAAATAACTTAAAATGGTCAGATTCATTTATTAGATATATCATAAACTACTTTTATTCTATTATTATGGTAAAAGATAATTGTTTGATGATAATTATTATTACAGAAAATAGTGGTGGTACTATTAAAGTTTTTAATTAATGATTTTTTAAATTTATTTTTAATTATATAGGCATATATATACGACTGCAAAGTATTTTTACTTCATGCATTGAAAACCTCATAAATCATATCTATATATGAATGTTCACATGTTATTACATTTATATTAAGAAATGTTTTTTATAATTATACATATATAGAGAAAATAATGAACTTTAATTTTTGAAATATGTAACTTAAAACATAGTTTTCAGTGCTAGTGAGCAAGTATTCAGGGGCTTCATCATCAAATGTTTAGTTGCCCTGAGACTGGACAGTTTGCTGCTATTTATATAAGAACAGATAAGTTCAAGAAACTCAGATAGGCTTTATAAAAATGGTCTGGACCCTCATGTTCCAGTTCTAATAAAGATAGTCATACCAAAACTAAAGAATGGGGTGGCCTGTTACTGTGAACCCATTTAAAAGGTGCAGCAAAAGTAAATACATGAAGGTGTATGTATAAAGAACTTGCAATGCACACACAAAAGACCAATAGTATGCATATAATTAATTAACCTTGCCTTAAACAGATAGCTTCTCCCTGTCAAACTAACACAACCCAGTTCTTAAACTAGCATTATAATTATGCTAATAAAAAGAACTTAAATTAAATTATAATCTAAGTTAAAATCTTGAATCTGCATATATATAATCACAATTAAAGAGGGAATGTATATTTGATGGGCATTAATAAACATTAACATAAATACTTTAATATCATCTCTAAGCAGTATAGCCCTTCAAATAACAGATATCAAAAGTCATAATATATAAACACTAACTAATCAAACCCTGCAAATATAATGCAATATATATAAAATCATGATGGTAACAAGTGGGTAGTGATCAGTTTATTATTATTATTATTATTATTATTATTATTATTATTATTATTATTATTATTATTATTATTATTATTATTATTATTATTATTATTATTATTATTATTATTATTATTATTATTATTATTATTATTATTATTATTATTATTATTATTATTATTATTATTATTATTATTATTATTATTATTATTATTGTTGTTGTTGTTATTATTATTATTATTATTATTATTATTATTATTATTATTATTATTATTATGTTTCAAAGCAAAACTTTATTGAGTCTAAAAGTTACAGTCATATATTGATTTTTTACAAATGAAAAACAAATTACAACTTTCAGTATATAAGTCTTTATCTTTTCTGCATCTTTTTTTCTTCTTGTTTTTAAATTTGTCTTCTATTTAGTTCAGTTTATGCTTGCATTTTTTTTTTAAAGTTGGAAAAATGCTGATGTTGAAAATGTCATCATCTATCTTATTGGTCTTTATATTTCATAGACTGGATCTC
The DNA here is from genome assembly GCA_028023455.1 of Epiperipatus broadwayi. NCBI lineage: Eukaryota > Metazoa > Onychophora > Udeonychophora > Euonychophora > Peripatidae > Epiperipatus > Epiperipatus broadwayi. The sequence goes on along the minus strand of JAQFVV010000666.1, from coordinate 41,401 downwards.
TGTTTCAAGTGTGACCATGTGCTGCAAATATATCTGGTTGAGCTAGGATGCTGTCTCTTTTTCTTAACAGTTCTAGTTTTATTGAATATGTTGCTGGGTGGCGTCGAGGGTTATTGGCAAGTGCAAAGTGCATCTAGTGCACCAGTAGGCATAAAGGCTGTATGTTGCTGCACGAATAGCAGGGTTATTGCCTTTTTTAAATGTATTTATTATTTCATCTATTGAAATGATAGCCTTTCTGTATGTGGTAAACATTGTACGATGTATTGTTTCTAGGGCACTGCAGGAATGAAGAAAATGATCTTGTGTCTCTTCTTCTCTATGACATAGTCCACACATGGGTCTATATTGGTAAATCAGAATCTAAGGAAATGGGTTGTGGGTAGACATTGAGATTAAGCTTAAGTAGAAAATCAATAATTTTGGTTCTAATGACCATTTTCTGAATTGTTGCAGTAGTTGCCTGTTGTCTATTCCAAGAACTGATGGATGTAGATTGGGTGTCTGGTTGGGATGTAGTATATTGTAAATGTCCCAGTATGTATACTTGTTGTCATTATTGAGTGATATTTTGTTGTATATTGGCTTGAGTTCTTCAATCAGTGTGGATAGATATCCATATGAAGGGGGAGGTCTGTCTGTGGGTATTATACTGATTACACACTCAGGTCTGAAATCTTTTTATGGTTGCTGTTATTAGATTTACTGATTTCTGTGTGTAAAACACTGATTGTATGGAGTCCAAGTCCATTGCTATGTGGTGTCTGTCAGATTTTTTAAAGAGATTGCCACTGTCTTTCTCTTCCATATTAGTTTGTTACAGATTGACGAGATTTTAGATATGAATGTTTTTGCAAATTTGATTATAGGTGTATAGTATGTAATTTTTGTAGTTATAAGTTGATTAAATAGTGCTACCTTTGCATATATTGACAGGTATGACTTTTCAAGTGAGGCTGTGATTTTTTCAGCATCTATTTTTAATTTATTTTGAATTTTTTGCCTCATTCCATTGGTTCCAAGGTAGAATGGGAAACCAAGAAAGCAGATGGTTTACCATTAAACATCTCTGTACAGTGCTTGCCTGTGTATATTGACCATGCAGCAGTTTTATTTGTGTTAATTTTTAAATTAAAATTTGAGGTATAATTCTTGATTATCTCTTGTAATATGGGGAGGTTCTTTTTAGAGGGAGGAAAACGTTACATCGTCCATATAGGCTATGCATGATATATTTAAAGCAGTGTTTGGAATTTGAATGCCTTTTATTTTTTCTGTATCTCTATTAATAGAGGATTTATATATATTGTAAAGAGCAAGGCACTTAGGGGATCCTTGTGGGATGGATTGACTCGGTCTGAAGGCTGGTGATTTTTTCCATTCAATGTGATGTGAATTTCACGGCTGAGTAGCAGATTTGCTATTATATATAGTAGGGATGGAGGTGTTGTTGTTTTTTTCAGCACGTCTAATAATTTGGCTATAGGCACTGAGTCAAAAGCTGCCTCAATGTCTAGTTGAACTATAATTGGTGCATATTTCTTTCTTTTTTTACTACTTCAATAATTGTTTTGTACATTAAGGCACCCTGGCCAATGGATGATCCTTTTTTGGCATATTGTGCTGATGATAACACAGGGAGTATGTGTTGTTCTATTTTTTCCTTTATCACTCTTTCAAGAATTTTTATTCCTAAAGGTCCCATTGAAATTGGTCGTAGATTAGATAAAGATGATATTGCTGTTGGTTTTTGTTAAATGGAACCATTGCAATTGGGTATAGACTTTGTATGTTTAAATTTTTTGGGATATGTAATTGTAGATCGCACAGGTATTTTGCTGTGAAGTGACTAAGATGTTTGAACACAAATTTGGGAATTCCTTGTGGTCCTGGGTGACATGTGTTTGTTATTGTTGCAAGTTGAAATACAATGTCAGTTGTTGTTATTGGTGTGTCTGTTTCAGGGTCTCCAAATATGTCTTCATTTGGTATGTACACACTCTGTTTTTGCAGTTTTTTTTAAAGTGTTGATATATTGGGTTTATCATGTTATGTCCAGCTGTTATAGAGCCATCTATTTTAAATGCCATAGGCACTCTGACTGTGGATGGTATCCCAGTGCTCACCATATGTATGCTCTGGTACAAGTATGTTGTTGTGTAAGGTATATTTTTTCTTTTTTATTGCTAAATATTGCTTTAGTGTGTTGCATGTATTGTTGTACATTTCTGTAAGTTTTTTAATTTGTGTTTGATTATCTGTAGTTGGTCTGGAAATGGTTATTCTTTTATGTAGTTCATCTGCCAATGCTAATAATCTGGTGGGGGGTGTTGAGTTGCAGGTAATATGATTGATGTTGAAAGAAAGTATATTGGTGAATGCTATATACTTTTGTACTGGATCGAGTGACATGTTTTGAAGTTTTTGGAGCATTATATATGTTTCTGAATATAAGAATTCAGTTGTTTGTGCTGGAAGAAGTATTCGCATAGTCTTTTGGAGGGCTATTGTTGTATTCTGTATTTTTGTTAGGTCGAGGGTGATGAACTGAGCAGCATGATCTGAGATTATAGATGAACAGAGTTCAAGATTAAAATAATGATGTAACATTGGTGAGTAGAAACACAAATCAATAAGTGACTTATATCTATTGTTATTAAAAGATATTGAGTTTGATGGGAGAAAACCCTCAGCACTCATAAGTGGGATTGTTATTTGATGGATCCATTTGGTGACAAAAGTTTGGTAGGTCATGTTGAAATCTCCCAGGAGTATTATGGGATTTGGTGTTGCTGTAAGCATTGAATTTATTGTTGCTATTATTCTGGAGATGATGATGGGGCCTGGTGGTATATATACAAATACTAGGTTAAGTGTGATATTTTTATGATGGAGTGTTAATATGATAAGATTAGAGTCAATATATATAATTTTAAAAAGAATCAAAAGGGCAGTTGTTGGAAATAATTATGCCTGTGCCACCTGATGGTGATGATGATTGCCTTGAGCAGGCACAAAAACCTTGGCTGACTAAATATTTTGATGGATCAATTTGAGAGCTGCTGTATATTTTTGTTTCCAAAAGCCCAAGTATGTGTGGTTGTGTTGTATGTAACCATTTTTTGAGATCAAAAAGTTTTTTGGTGGCATTTAAGCCTCTAATGTTGAGAGATCCAATTTTTATCTTCATGTTTTAAATAATTTTTTAACAGGGTATTGATTTTTATTTTATTTTTAATACTAAATTTTTGTTTATATTGCAGTAGATGGATGCTGATACATATTTAAGACATTGTTGGGTTTATTATCAGTTTTTCTTTCATTTAATATTGCTTCAGACTCTATACAGGCAATTTGTGATGAAACCGAACAGGTGTCCATTTGTTGTTGGCTTACATCCATTTCTATTTCATCATTTTCTAAATTGTATATGTCTGATGAGTTGTGCTTTTGGTCTGTTTTTTTTTGCCTTTTTGGATTCATGATTTTTACTTGGTTTGCCTGGCTTCCTTTTTCCCTCTGGTGTATTCTCTTGAATAGGTGGAAGAGGGCTTCTATTGCATCCATTATGTTTGATGCAGTTTTGTTTATAATTGTAGTTTTTTTTATTATTGGTATCTTTATATTATCTGGATTTATATTTTCATTATATAACTGTGTGTGTTTACTTTCTGTTTGTTGATTTTTACTTGGTACACATTTTGTTTTATTGAGATGCTGATCCTGTGATGTAATTGCTGTATTTTGTGTTGTGGTTTCTTGAGAATTATTTTCGTTTGAATCTTGGATTTCTGTGTTAGTTTTTGTGTTATTATTTTTTGGTTGGTCTTTGGGATAGGCAATTCTGCTCCATTATTATTTTTGTTTGTGGGTGTTTGAACCTGTTTTTTTCCGGTTTCTATTATTGGGTTGCCAATGGATGTAGTGTTATTATAAATTTTATTTTCATCACTGGGTTGTTCTGGGGAGAGGATTTTAGTTTGTTCACAGTGATTGCTTTTTGTGTTATCGCACTGAGTTGCTAGGTGTCCTCTCTGTCCACAGCCAAAACAAAGTGGCTTTAGACCTCTTATGTGAAGAGAGTGTCGCTTCTTGATCTGTAATCTGTGTTGGAATCGTTGAGGCGTCTACGTTTTTATGTAGTTTTATTTTAAATTCAAAACGATTACTACATATCGGTATAGGTGTGTCTTTTAAATATATAGGCTGTAGGGCAATTACTTTTCCAAACGGGTTTATCATTTTTTGAAAATCTTGTACGTTGTATTTAAGATAAGTATTTTTAAGCACTCCAGTAATTATATTTTCCGGTTTTCATCTATAATTACGAGTGCGTAATTATCAAGTGCTAAAATAGTGGATTGAAACCGTTCTTTTTGCTGCTGAGTATAAAAATCAATGGTTATATATCGAGAATTTGGATGGTCGGCGATACAAGAGATTGTTTCCCATAGTGCATTTTGCGTGATTGCTTCATATAATAAAGCTTTTGGGAAACGATATAATGAGCATTGATTATCGGTTACTGCGAGTACTAACGAAGTTGGTGAAAAAAACCTGCGAAATGTTTCAAATAACGTCCGAGGCACCGTATTACTGAAACGGTCCATCACATTTTCAAGCGTTTCTTTTGTCCAGATTGCGGCTGGGGGTTGATTTTCCTCTCGAGTGTTTAGATCAAGATTTTTAATATCATTTGTGTTTGTTCTATGGAAGCGCGGTATTTGAGTTGGTGCTGTAGTATTGCTATTACTTTTAAGTACTTTTGCATACGAAATAGGCGATGTTGAAACTAACGATGTTGTTAATTTTGTATTGGTGCTTAATTCACTCACGCTTGACTGGGCAGTAGCCATGATTTATTCTGACTCAAGTCAGTATTTTTTTAAAAAAGATATTAAAACACACCGATATTTTTCAAAAAACACTATTAATCTATTATATAATTCGATTTTTCCTGTATTATGTTTGTTTTTCGCATAACAAGTTGGAACAAAAGTAAAAAATAAATACTTACATCGGAGAACTTAACGATTGCTTCTTACCTCAGCAGAGATTTGCTGCGGGATTATTATTATTATTATTATTATTATTATTATTATTATTATTATTATTATTATTATTATTATTATTATTATTATTATTATTATTATTATTATTATTATTATTATTATTATTATTATTATTATTATTATTATTATTATTATTATTATTATTATTATTATTATTATTTTGAAAACAGCAATCTAATATGCCAAACAGCCTTCTTAAAATATTTATGTTTCAATAATATACTTTATTGTATATAAAAAAATTACATGAATTTGTTGTTTACCAAAAATTACATTGTTGGAAATACATAGTTTAAACTATATGGCTTTGGAACAAACAGAAAAAATTGTTTAAAAAAAGGATATGTAAAAACAACAACAACAACAAAAAAGTAATAATTGTTCTTGTTACAGAAAAGTCATAATTTGTTTTTGAGGTTATGGTTTGTCTCAGGTTATTAATAGTGACCATGTAGCAGCAAATATATCTGGGTGTGCAATTTTGTTATTTCTGACCTTCAGTTGTTCAAGCTTATTAGAGAATGTAGCTGAGTGCTTTGTGGTATTGTTTCCAAGGCAGAAAGTACAATTGGTGCACCAAAAACTATATAGACAAAAAGTTGCTGCATGAACGGCATGTATTGACCCTCTACTGAGTGTCTCTATTAGGTTATAAAGTGTGATGTTATTTTGTCTATATATGCTAATCATAATTTCTCAGTCATTTGTTAGAGCTGTGCAAGTGCGAAATAAGTGCTGTTGTGTTTCTTCTTCCCTGTGGCACAAAGACCAAAAAGCATCAATTTTGTTGTAAAACCTGCAGTATTTAAGGAAATTGAAGGTAGGTAGAGCATGAAGATTTACCTTTAAAAGAAAGTCAAAAAATTTGGGTTCCAATGACCATTTTTTAAATTGCTACATCAAATGACTATTGTTCATATTTAACATAAGTGAGTGAGAATCTGTAGTTATGTCTGGGTACAGTATATTTTAAATAGTCTAATAGGTGTATCTACCTACACCCAAAATACACCTGATCATAAATGCTTTGAAGTTGATTTATGAGCAGAGACAAATATCCGTATGAAGGTGGTGGTCGGTCTGTGGGTGTTACTTGAAGAATGCATTCAAGTGCTGGAAAATTTCTTATCAGGGCAGCTAGAAGATTAATACTTTTTTGTTTGTGAAAAAATTGTATGGAGTGAAGACCTAATCCATTTCTGGTTGTTGGAAGATTAAGTCATTTTATAGAAATGGAGACTACTTTTTTGCACCATAATAGCTTACTGCAGAGTGAGTAAATGGACAAAGTTAAAGATTTAGTGAAATTTATGATTGGTGAGTAATAGGTTATTTTTGTAGTTATAAGCTGATTAAAAAGGCATACTTTTGCATATAATGAGAGATAGGTTTTGGAGAGAGAAGTGGTTGTACATTCCAATAATCTTTCAGTTTTTTCTGGATCTTTTGTCTCATTGCAGAGGGCCCTATGTAGAAAGGAAACCCAAGGAAATTAGTTGATTTCCCATAATAAACTTGTGCATTTATCTTGCTAGGGTAAAGAAATCAAGATGATGTTTTGTTAATATTGATTTTGAGTTTATATTTGAGAGTGTATTAATTAAGTATTTTTTCCAGAGTAGGTAGTTGTTTTTTGGATGTAAGAAAAACAGTAAAATCATCCATGTATACAATACACTGTATATATAGTCCAGTGTGAGGAATTTGGATTCCTTGTAATTTTTATTGTATTTTGTTTATGAGAGGTTAATGTAGAACATAAATAATAATGAACTGAGTGGAGATTCTTGAGGTATGGATTGGTGGATAGAGAAGGAAGGTAATGTTCTACCATTAATTGTAATATGGATTTTATGACTAAGTAGTAGATTGGTTAGTAGGTATAAAAGACAGTGAGGTATTTTGCTGTCTGCAAGTATCTGAATTAAAATTTCAATAGGGACTGAGTCAAAAGCAGCCTTAATGTCAATTTGAACAGCCATTGGAGCATACTTTTTCTGCTCTCTAACTGAATTTATAATGGTTTTAAAAATGAGTGCAGCTTGGCCTATTGAGGAGCCTTTTTTGCATGTTGCATTGGTGATATTATAGGGAGAAGATATGATTCGAATTTATCTTTTAGAACCTTTTCCAGAATTTTAATACCAAGGGGGCTCATGGATATTGGTCGCAGATTAGATAAATTGGATATTGAAGCTTGATTTTTGTTGAATGGAACTAAGAAGATTGGATATAGATCTTTTATGTTATTCAGCCTTTGTGATAGATAATTTGCTAAATCACATAAATATGTGGAGGGAAACTGACTGAGATGTGAAAATACAAATTTAGGGATTATATGTGGCCATGGATGACAAGAGTTATATTTAAAGTGGATATTTTAATTATTTTTATTGTAAGTTAATTAAAAAATATTATTCACTGTTTTGAAAGATGGGTATATTAAAACATATACATTAAATTTAAACATAATACATGTAAAGAAAATACTTAAAACAATAAATCTAGGCATGACCACAGTTTTTAGAAATTTAAGGTAACTAAGTACAGTTATTTACAGATTATAAAAGTAAAGTATATTAATTTATAAAAATGAATCCAGGCAAGTTTAAAAGAACAATTTAGGCAAGTTTTACATAGTTACTTTAAAAATGATTTAACAGATTTTAATAAATGAAGTTGACAATAAAGCATTTACAATATAGAGATAAATTCAGGCAAGTTTAACACAATTTCTTTTATAAATGATTTAAATTAAAGAATTTTAAGAAATTATATAGAACATTCTTTATAGTAAATGAGCTAGCTTAGTATTATAGATTTACAGATTAAATTATAGAGCTCTGCAGTCTTTAAAAGAAAATTACAGGTCTTCTAGGTAGTAGCTTGTAATGCAGATATATCAACAGTGGTATATTGTAGTGACATTCTCTTCAGGATAGGGCTTATGGTCTTTTTTTTTTTGCAGCAGGATACTGGAAAGATTCCTCTCCCTGCAATGATGATCATGCCCTTGGGTTTGCAGGGATGAATAGAAATTGCCATTCCAGAACAGTGAGACAGCAAGTCTAAACTTTCCTTAGCCAGTCATGGCAGTACTAACTGGTGTGGATCCTGCTGTATAACTCTTCACAAAAATTTTATAGGAAGAACCTCATATAGCAAGAAATCAGCCTATTTTATCCATTTTTCAAATTAAGATCACCCTAGCTTACTTAGCAAACTCCCTTTGAAAATTTATACTCAATATATTTAACTTCCCTGACATTTTTTAATAGAGCTTTTTTCTTCAAATTTGATTTTTAAATTTCTAAAACTACTACTAGTTCTAGTTTGGAAATGTTATTTATTAAAATTGTACAGAGTTTGGAAAAATGCTATTGTTTTAGACACAAATAACCTTGTCAAGCAAAAGGTTTTGTTTCTGATTTATTCGATCAAAATTGAGAATTGCTCTAGGTTTTAACAATATCCCCCTCCCACATATAGCAGGCCATCTGTAGACCACACTCTATTAAAAATGTTAATTCTTTTTAAATAAAATAAAATATATAACAAATAATATTTAGAAAAAGAAATATAAACGCTGGAATATATGTACATAAATTGATATCACAGTCATTTATTCACCCATATATGTGCGATAATACCTATACAGCTGTGTTGATGGTTATATACTTGTACTCAGAGAGGGTTTAAACCTAGCAGTGATGAATCTGTAGAGAAAAATAGGTGAAACAGTTAGGAAAGAAGGAATATACAGTTTCAATATATAAATACTATTGATATTAGCAGTAGTACTAGTAGTAGTAGTAATAATAAAGTAGTATTTATTAAAAACTTTCTAAAATAAAATGTCATTTTGGTGTTTGTATCTCATAGACAACTTTTCTTCCAAACATAAAACATAAGTTTATTTTTTTACATTAACTATATAATTTGAAAGTAATGAAGGTATTGTATACTAATACTAATAATTCTTAAGCATACGTTGACTTCGAGTTCTGATAAAAATATATAATACACATCAACTAATTAAATGCACTGAGCCAGCATTGTGCTCATTGCGCTTAATTAGTTGATGTTTATTATATCTTTTCCTTAGAACCCGAAGTCAAAGAATGCTTAAGAATTACATAGTTTTATGAAAACAGTTAATAATTCAAAATTTAATACTAATTAAGAAAGCAATTAATTATTCATTTTCATGTACATCAAATAAAAAAACATTTATTAACTGACATCTTCAAAAATAAAATATAAAAAAATCATCTAACATTTTGTCTAGCTTTATATATTTTATTAGAAAAAATTTAGTAACAGAATGAATTTGAAAATTAAATGACAAAAAAAAAAACCCATGAGAACTGAAACCAGCAAGTATAAAGAAATAGCAGATGAGAGAATAAAAAAATATTATATGGCATAAAAAAAAATCTTTATAAACAAATAATGGAAAACACATGAACCCACACAAACATATATATATATATATATATCGAGACAGATTGATGGTAGGGCCCACAATAGTTTACGTAATAAACTTAATTGTATGTGCGTGTATATATATTTAAAAGTAAAAAAAAGTAAAAATGAATGCAAACAAAATTCACTTATAAAATTAATTAAAATAAAATCTGAAATGGCTTAAGTATTAATTAGTAATAATATTTTTTGAAATATTTTTATTTCTGAATGCGAAAATATAATTTTCAAGTTAATGAAGAATAAAACTATTTAGGTATAAGATATATACATAGGACTATAAAAGTTAATTCTAACATATTTTTATTTAATGGATTAAGAATGAGCTGTTTTAATTAAACACAATCTTAACTTTTTAAAAGAAAATTAAAAAAAACAAAAAACAGAACAATTATGATCTTGTTATATTTTATTTTTTATTAATTAGCAAGGAAAACATTATTTAATCCCTGTTTATATGTTCCATAGAATCCACTATAAATAATGGGTTTTGTTTTGACGGGATTATTAGAGAGAAGATAACCGTAAGCAAAAAAAAAAAATTCCAGATCAAGTTTGAGATCTGGAGAAGTATAACAGGATGATTTTTTTTTGTGTGTGATATCGTATAGCCCAAAATTGAAAAATACTTTTAAAGGAAAAAAAAAAAAATTTAAATGTGACCGAACAATTATTTTAGAACATGGAGATATTTCTTTCTGAAGAAATATCGGAAATATTTTAAAATTGGAATTTTTCCTAGAAAATATAAGATCATTTGTGAGTATGTGACTTATATCCTAATTTTAAAAATATTACAAGTTAATCATTAAGGTATGCAGGTCATACAAAAGTTTATTTAAATTATTTGGGAAAATAATTTAAGTTATTTAAAAATATTGGGAGAAGTATTGGTTTGTATCAGAAGATATTAAACCTCAGTAAATATGGAAAAGTTACAAGAATTTGGAAAATTATCTTGACGAAGAGTATTTAAAATTAGATATTTACCTAACAATACATGTTTAATTATTTAAAGTTTTGGATATAAGAAAAATATTAATTATATTAGTGTAAGTCTTATAGAATAAAAGTAAATGTACCGTATTTAACTTGAACTGTCAGTTTGGATTATATATTACAACGTTAAGAACAAGAGCATGCATGATTATTGATGTCAAAAGTGAGTTTTAATGTTTTTTACCAGGAGCAAAGATACTTCCTGTAATGAACTTATTATCAAGAAAAGAACATTTCATCGTAAGAAATTCTAATAAAATTATTGTAAATATGGTTTTAAAATTAATTTTTTTATTAACACAATTATAGTAATATTTATTCATAGTATAAATATAGCATAGAAACAGAAAACATTAAATTATTTACTAACTTAGTAATTAAAGTTTATTGTAAAAAAAAAAATCTTTAACTTAGTATATTTTAAAGTGTGATAATGTGGAATAAACGATAATAAAATGTTTATTTAGATCACAATCCAGAAGCCATCACTAAGTAATTGCCAACAGAAATTACTTATGGTAATAATGTAAATTATTAATAGTTTTAAAATGTGTTTGTTATTTTGTACGGATGGATGCATATATAAAACACACACACTACACATAATTTATCATTTGTTTAGTTATTTAAGAATATGCATAATTTTAATGATATCGTAAAGATATTTAAACATAAAAGAAATATAATTATATGATTCTATTAAAACTGAATTGGATGATTTGTTGAATAATTTAAAGTGTTAAAATTATGACACTGATTCTGATTGTTTGTGCTAAAGTTTGAGAACTATTAAAGAATGAAATAATCTTATCTTATTAGTTAGTTAGACTGTTATTCTAAAAATGAATTTATTTGTTATTGTAGAAATGAGAAGATAAATTTAGCGATGTAAATTGGTGAATTTTAAATGCTAATATCTTAGTATTAGGTTATATAAGACCATGATAATATTGTATGTAGTGTTTATTTATATGAGAAAAAGAATATACTATATTGATGTTTATACAAGTATAGCTAACATAGCCCTATATCTTGTGTATATTCATGGCAGTGTTTATTTTTTTATGTGTTAAAGCTTAATGTGCCATAGTGCTGAATGAATAGCCTGGACATTATACTTGGTAGAAGAGGTTATTAAACAAATAAGTTATACCTCATTTCATGTACACTGTGCCCATGATGGTTAGTTGATAAAGGTGTTAAGTTGAAGTTATAGTTTACCCCATATGCCTACTAGTTTATGTGTTATTGAAATTTATTGGATTACATTGTAAAAGATGGTTGTTTTAAAATTGGAAATAATAAATAAGTTTGGAAATAGAGAATTGTTAAATTGGATAAGATAAATAATGTTGATTAGAGTAAAATAAGTGTAAAAAAAAATTATAAGAACATAATTTCATCAGTGAAAGAATCATAAAACTTTTATGGTTAAAAATAATATTTATTTATTTTTTATAAAATAAATAGTTGATAATTTAAAAGAATTTATAATGATATTACTTAATTATTAAGAATTTTTTAAAAGACATACTTATAATGCATATTTTTATTTATGATTAAAGGTGATAGACTGAATTGTGTTGGATGAATGAAAGTAGTCATAAGTTTTATAAAAATAATTTTATAACAACACACTAATACATACATGATATTTAAAATTTAAAGTAATAATTAGTAAGTAGATTCGTTTCATGGTATGCTATGAATTAAGGTTGTTCACATAAATATTGAAAAATGACTATACAGAATGATAAATAATTTTAAAAACTAAATAACAAGGATAAGTACATAATAAAAGTATTACCTATATTTTTTAAAACCTATAAAATAATAATATCGAATAACTGTAATAAAAAGTTATATAATGATATTTTTAAAAATAAGAAATATTTTATTTAAGAAGTGTTCTGTATCTTATGTTTTAATTCATTTGATTTGTCTTGAAAAAATACTTGAATATGAATAAATAGAATTCTATCAAAATGTAAATAATGTAAATAATTTTATTGTCAAGTTTGTTAATAAAATGGTTAAAATTGTTTTTATAAGTCTTGGTGTTGACTCAATTTCTTCACATCACAATTACATAATCACAGATAATTATATTGAAGACATAATATTTGCACATCATAAATAAAATTTTTATTTAAGAATTATACTATTTTATTGATATATTTTATTTAAGAAGTTTTTCTTATCGTATTGTTATGACGGTCATGGAATAATTACCAAAGATTTACATTAAATTATCTTAGTAATGATTTCCACATATTCTCAGATTGTAATGTCATACTAAATATATTATCTAAGATGCCATATGGATAATAGAAAATTACATTACATTTGATTATGTGATATCTAAGAACAACGTTATAAGTAAAAACGACATAAGAATGAATTATAGATTAAAGATTAGTATTACTATTTGTTATTATTAATATTATTAAATTGTAGTTAGGAATGATATTAAATCCCTTATCATACTTGATTACAAAAGTTATAATTAATTTATCATTATTTTAAGAGAACCTGAGATAATTTGAGTTGAATTAGTTTTGAGAAAGATATTTAAATTAATTTGTTAAAGGTAATTTACTTAATTAGTTTTGATTAAAGATGTAAGAGTACTATAAATGTAGTATTTAAGTAATAGGAATAAGGATAGTATTCTTATGCCATTAAGGTGATAGCCAGTGGGAGATTATCTTAATGTATTCGCTCTACCACTTGTAAACTCACTTCATAGTCTCATGATTTGATTAGATTTTCATTTATTTCATTTTATAAATCACAGAACTATATTATTATTTATTAAATAATTTAATTTAATCATTGATATTCTTAAAAAAATATAGTTATTTTTAATTTAAATACATTTTAAAAAACATAGTTATTTATCTGAGCTAGATCAAGTGATTATAATTATATATTTCCTGGAGGTGAGGGACAATATATATATATATATATATATTGTAAGCAATTACAATTATATATATATATATATATATATATATATATATAATTGTAATTGCTTATGTTAATTTGCTGATTTGCTTATGTTTTCCTTGTTATTATTTCATATATTAATATGCTGATTATTATTAGCATTTTCTTATTTCTATATAAACCTCATAGATTTCGTACTTTTATATAGATTCACAATATTCACACATTACAATTGTAAAAGCAGAAATTCCCAATGTTAAAAATATTATAACAGATTAACTAATCAAAAAAAAAAAGATTAAAAGGGAGAAATGTATTTAACAAACAAAAAAAATAAGGAATTACTACTTTTCAACAACATTCACAAAAACATTTTTAAAAACTCAAATGTAATTACACTTATGGAAAAGTTATATTTAAGAATTTTTTGCATAATTAAAATTTTGGAAGTATTGGAAAATAGAATAATAATCTCCTAATTGTATTTTAATAAATATTTTATTTGACAATCAATAAAGCAAGTCATATATAACATGGCATTTGTTTTAAGGGGATTGTATTTACAAAAACGTGATATAGGGAGTGTAGCAACAGTTCAAACAAGCTCTTATTTAATAAGTGTGGTAAGAAAAAATATATAAAATCTTTATCTAGAACATAGGTTCCCAAACTTTTTCAAGCCACCACTCCATTTGCAAGACATAAATTTTGCAATGTTCCCCTCCTAAGTATAACAGTTTTCCACGTACAATCTGATATTTTTGATGTAAATAGCAACTAATGATACTGTGCCAGATGATGCCTACTATGTAATTCATATGATGCACACAAGATTTAACATAATGTCAATGTCACACATCAAAGTAAGGCATCAACATAAACTCAATATCAATAACAAGAAAAAAAAGTTATAGTTATTAAATTCAAGTTTAAATGAGTGAAATGAAAACAAAATGTATTATATTTCATGATTTCTTCCTATCCAAAACTCTAATACCCTGGTAATTGGTACCACAAAGTTTTAGACAGTATATCTTTGAAAGGGTGAATCTAAACTTCATCATTATGTGCCACTTTTGAATACAAAAAAAAATACTTTCAAAAAGAAAATACCATGGCCAACCAAACAAAAAAAAACAAATTGCATGTCAATAAATTTTAAATAATCACATACAGAGATTACAAAAATAACTTCATACAAAGTAAGTTTCTCTTTTTTCAAATAGAAATGTGTGTTAAAAGCATATATATATATATATATATATATATATATATATATATATATATATATATATATATATATATAGCTATTTTTTGTATGTGAGCATAGTTTAATTTTTCTATGTATGCACATATGTATATTTTAATTTTTAATTTTGGATTTTTTATTTTTATATTTATTTTAATTTAAATAGAATTTAAGCTTGATTAGGAGGGAATGTAGTTTTTTTCTTTTTTTTGTTTGAATTTTGTCATTGATTGGGTAGATATTCTGTGTTAGATTTTGTGACCAATCAGGGGGGTTTTGTTAAATTTTTAATATTTTACCAAATCTATAATTTTTGATTATCGCCATTTTACTGTGTATTTTTTTTCTTTCTGATGAAAACCAGTCCTCTGGTTGAAATATAATATTATTTATTGGATTTATAAATCTTTTTTTGTTTATATATATATATATATATATATATATATATATATAAATAAATATATTCCGATCTATATGCATCAGCATACACAAAAGCATTCCACAAATTAATTTGGTAGCACTATTTTAAAATAAAAAAAATAAATAATAATTTGTAGAGAAACAAAAAAAAAATACAAATAAAAAAAATATACAATAAAATTTATAGCAACAGGACATAATGATAATAAATTTTTTTAAAATTATCATCTGACTTCATTCTGGTTTCTTTCCATTAACCATCTCTGGACATAGTAATTATTAAGTGCACTATAAACCATGACACACAAGGAGGTGATGTAGTCCCTTTTTCACAGCAAAACATAGACATTAAGGTGTTCATTATCATCAGCTAGATCTGTGGCTACATGACAGCAGTGTAGGAGTCCGGCTGATGCAATAACATTGGGAGTTTACTTTATTAGCAATATAATGATAAAATTTAGGCATTTTTATATTTCTCAGCTAGTTCAGCAAACTCTTAACCACCCAACAAATAAAACATAGCAAGAAAAACAATAAGCACTGATGAAAACTTTTTATGTATATCTATAGTAATACAATTTGAGTACTCCTCTTTAACTATTACAGCTATTATTTCCAATTTCTTGGATAATTGATCATAACACAATTTATATAGCTTTTTATCTTTCACTTCTTTCATTTTACACTCAGACTCTTTTAATTCCTCAAGGAATTCCATTTTACATATAGTTTCTAATTTTAGTAGAATAGAAATAGCTTTTTCCATCTTTGCAAAAGATTCAAAACAAAAAAAAATCTGAGATATGACAATTTTTTAGATTTTCTCAGTTGATATTGGCCTTATTTTTTTAACAGAAAATATAATGCACAGTATGAAAACTTCTAACTATTAGTAAAATTTAAAAGTAGCCATACAATAATAACCTGCATTCTTTTTAACTTGTTAATACAAAAAAAAAAAAAAAAAAACCATGAAAATGTGCTAAACATTTACGATTACTCTGACTATCTTCCTTCTTTATATATTCTTGCACATAAATAATTTATAAAATAACCATAAAATTGCAAAATAATGTAAAAATTAGAGATTTGGGAGTGAGTTAAATCCAGTGATTAGTATGTCTGGAGAAAAGGCTAGACCACCTGAATGCCCCCCAAATGCTTCTCAACCCATTATCACCTCCCCTAAAAGTCTTCACCTCCCACTTTATGAAATACTGATCTAGAATATTCTTATCCCCAGACCAGTGAAGAGATAAAACATTCAGACACCAGATCTAAAATATCAACTCAGAACCCAGTGCTTATTTAATACATAACTATTGAGAAGAAAATATTCTAGATAGAGATTTTAAATAATTTCTCCTACTGCACTTATAAAATAAGAGCTTGTTTGAGCTATTGCTAAGCTCCCTATATTACATATTTTATTTGGTAAATTATTTATCTTAAAAAAACAATTGAAAAGTTAATTTTTGTTCTGTAAGTCTAGTTATTGTAATCAAATTTTCCATAGGATGAAAAACAAGAGTAACTATCATTGATAAAAGTCTTTGTAATATTCCATTTACTGTTTTCCTATTCCAACGCCTTAGTTTCAGATAACTTAAATCACCCACATATATCAATTAAATGTATTGTTTTCTATGAAAATTTTACTAAGGAAATTATTAATAATTGTTTTTATTTGTAATATTTATAAATCCACAATTTAAAAAAAAAAAAAATATTTACCTTTTTGTTTAATAGATTTCAAATAAATGTAAAAAATAGATTTTAAAATAATTATTATATCTTCTGAATAAATTTAATTATTATGTGAGATTAATACCTATAAATTAATAATCATGTTAGATTACATAATTTATGTATAACTTTAAAGATATCGATGTCTGTGTGCATCACCATTGACTATTTTGAGTTTAATCAAATTAATACATGATAATTGAATGTAATAAGTAACTTAAATATATATAATGAATTAAATAATAGTATCTGTGGGCTCTATTAACTTGTTTTGCTTGCTTTTTACATTTTTTCCCTATACAAATACTTAGTTATATTTAAGATCTAATCAATTTGTAAAGCTTTATTAATATAATTTATACTTCTAGAATTATTTTCATGATAATCATATCTTCATTTAATTTCTTAGAATGAATATTTAATTTTTATTCTTGTCCCAAAATCCTTTATATATCCTTCTAATTAGATAACTACGTCATTAATTTAGGATCTATTCATCATGTTTTTATGTTAATGTTTAAACTTTTTTTTTGTTTAACTTTTACATTATATAAATAATTCACTTTAAATATAAGTTTATAAATGAAACAGAAATTAATAATTTAAAAAAAGAATTATTTTTAGCATTATGAATAAATAAACCAATTTTTAATAAAATGATATTTATTTTCAACAAATTTTACAGCAATAAAACGAACTTTGATAATGAAATAATTCATAGAATAATTTCTACTTATAATTGCAACAACAACAACAACAACAACGATAATAATAATAATAATAATAATAATAATAATAATAAGAAGAAGAAGAAGAGAAGAAGAAGAAGAAGAAGAAGAAAAGAAGAGAGAGAAAAAAGAAGAAGAAGAAGAAGAAGAAGAAGAAGAAGAAGAAGAAGAAGAAGAAGAAGAAGAAGAAGAAGAAGAAGAAGAAGAAGAAGAAGAAGAAGAAGAAGAGGAAGAGGAGGAGGAGGAGGAAGAAGAAGAAGAAGAAGAAGAAGAAGAAGAAGAAGAAGAAGAAGAAGAAGAAGAAGAAGATGAAAAAAAAAGAAAATATTGAAATAGATATCTATTATAACAGTAGGTGTATCTTATTTTAGCAAAGGGAAGTTTATATTTTCTGTAATTAATTATATTTCTGCATATATATATATATTATAAAAAAAACACATCCGGTTATGCTCTATTGTGAATTTACATGCACTCACCCATGAACATTGGATTGAAAAGCAGAAGTATTTGTTTATTCTTAGAGCTTGTATATATATATTCAAATAAAAATCAGATAAATATTACTATTTATTTATCTTATGAAAAATAAATATTGAAAATAATTTTACAAAATTAAAAATAAATATGTAAATAAATTATGTATAAAGTTGCACTTTCAATTTTTAGGAAAAAAAAAAATTAAATGTTACAGAAAGGAACAAAAAGACTGAATTATATACAACATGGAATTTTTTAATTGTTCAAAAAGGGAAAATAATGTCAGAAAGAAGGAATCGTTCATTACACTGAATATTTTCTACTTTTTTGTTAATGTGTAAGTTTTGATTTTTTTAAATTGATCTTGCACTGGAAGGTGCTGATATTCAGAAATTTAAGTTAGAATTAATACAAATCAAATTATATTTTAATTGTGGATTTTGTCATCAATTGCATGCATAATCATAAAAGGACCATTGCGGATAGACAAAAATAAAGCAGTGTAAAAGCTTTCACCTTTGTATGCTACCTTTAAATGTTAAAGTTAATAGAAAAGTTAGATATTGATGGATTTTATTACAACAAGCATTGTATCTTGAAATATTATAAAAATTATTAAAGATATAAGTTAAATTAATATTATTCAATGCTATTATATAATTAAGTGCTGTTAAATTAGTTATTAAATTGTAAAGAATCTTGGAGTGACTTTGACTCCAATGGCAATGATGGAAACATTCATTATTACAATGATTCCATTGTAATCTGACCAATCACTCTGTAAGTGAAATACATTTTTGGTGTGTTCATCTGTTTTTTAATTTGACATTGATCTTATAAATGTCATAATAATTTAACTTCTAATATCAAGACCTTTAGAATGACTAGAGTAATTATCTTCTGATAATTATCATGCAATGGTCTTTTGAAAATCAGCCTCTTTCCAATTGACTGAACATTAATGAAAGCAGAATGAAATAAGTCCTCACTTTAGTAATTAAACATTCATCAATAAATTAAATATGTAATTTATTAACTTAATTACATAGTTAGAAGTTTGGTATCTTATTCAAGATATATTTCATACAATGTTATTTAAATGTTTCTGGCATTGCTTAATTGTATAAAACTAGGCTGATTTGCAGAATTCCTGTTGCGTTGATAATTGTTGCTTTAATTCTTGCTTGCACAAAATATAAATGAGTTGAGGTTAAGTTTGCAATATTGAATTTTATAGATATAGTCTTCATTTTGATTGTAGTTTTAGTTACAATAAACTATTATGTTAAGACATTATTATCGGAACTATTTTAAACATAATAAAAGATAAATAAATGAGAGTTAGTATATATTCATTTATTTAAGGAAAAAATAAAGCTTACATTTTGTTATATAGAATAACATATATATTTCCCCCCCTACTTCATATGACTAAAAATATTATATTTATTAAATAAAAAATAATCAAATTATTGATAATTATCTTGAAGCAAAGCAGTTCTTGTGCAGTTTGAATCCTATAATCTGATCTTTGAAACGAAAAAAAAAGCATTATTTTAGTCTGGCATCTACTGCCATCTAGTAATAAAACGAAAATCAAAATATATTATATTTCTATTTATTTACAATAATTTACTCTAAAATTTCAATATAGCTACTATCATATAGATTGGTTAAGTGCTGCCAAAGTTATATTCTAAATGGCAAATTCAATCACTAGTAAACGTCTGCATAATCACTGATCTTGCTAACATAAGTTAACAACAATTTACAAGTTCCATTATCACTAATATACAAAGGTAGGATGTTATGCTATATGGATATGGCACAAACACATTTTTACATGATATCATGTTGAGCTAATGAATGATTCAAGCTTTGTAACTGGAGATATTTCAATCAAAATTTTATTTCAAATATTTATAAATGATGTTAATTTACTGAATTATATAAATGTATATTTGGATGTGCACATATATGCAGATAAAACATTCACATCCTTATATCTTTACCAACCTTTTAAAATGATCATGTTAATTTAAGAGAAGACATAATTAGTCTTGTTAATATCAAAGCTTATATGTAAAAATAATAAAAATCTAATTCAAAATATTTAATCTTTATTAAATAAGAAATTTCTATAATAACATAATGATAATAAAATTGTTAAAGTATACTAGTGACGAACAAGTTCACGTTAGATTGTCACAAAACAATATTTTCAATTTTGCTCAATCTACTCTCTGAAAGAGAACTCAAAAATTTGTATGGAAAGAATACAAATGTAAACCAATGTTCAATATTATATATCAGTTGAAATGAATATTTTAGCAAGGAAGTGATTGTAAAGTTATCAAAAGTTAAAACAAATTCATATAATTACATGAATAACGTTTTTATTTGATATAGCTCAGTCAAAAATTTATCAATATTTTAACTACAAAAACTCCAAAATGAAAATATGATTCAATATTAACTATAGAGAAATCAATAATCACATTCTTTTATTATTGTTGTTAATTGGTAAAGTTTTTGAAAAGAAAAGAAGTGTTTTATTTATAGAATTATATGGTTATATGCAATGTATATTTTGAAAAGAAAAAATGGATTGAGTCGTGATTAGAAACAGAAGTAAATGGATTTGTAACTTTTTAAATTATAGCTAGATTTACAAGATCTTAAGGAGATATTTATTTTAGTTATTTATTTGTTTTAGTTTGTTTAAAGTAATTAATATTTCTTACATGAAATATATATACATGAAAGCAGTCCAACATTTAAACAACACCAATGCCACTACAATCAATAATAATCTATTATCAAAACAACTTCATTTAATCAATAAAGATAAATATCCACTTTTACCTATGGGCAATTAGGTTTATAATGATACTAAACATTGTAACTTGACTGTAGAGAATGAAATTATTAATGCAAAAATGTTTAAATAAACTTTATTAAACAGGAAATATAACCTGATGTAAAAACAGACTAACAAATAGTCAATTATAACTCTCAAATTGCAATTATAAATTTCACATTGCATGCTAACCATGTATTACTTATATAATAAACCCAATAATGTTCAAGGCTAGTGAAGCAGTCGGATCTGAGTTCGATCCTAGCTTCATGTTATTTACCCTAATACTAACCTTAAATTTCCGATGCAATGGGGCTTTATACGTTCAATCCACGCTAATTTCCATAATGAATAACTTGTTTCAAATACGTAGTAAAATTAATTAGTTTAGTTTAAATTTGATCAATTCTCTAAATAAATTCATGATAAAATATTCATGAATTTATATATATTAAATTGCGTGGATTGTGCGTATATATATTTGTAAATATTAAATATATATAATTGTTCGAAAGTTTCATTGCGTCGGGAATACTTGTTTTTTTTTTCACCTTTAAATAATTTGTAAAGTTTTGTGATTAAAAGCTACATTCTTTCGATAAGCTCTCAAATTCTCAAAAACAACAGTAAAGTTTTATTAATTGGAAAAAGATAAGGATTCATTTTCTAATTAAAATCATTTCAGATTTTAAGAATTCATTTTCTAATTAGAAAATGAATTCAAGTTAATTGGTTTGAAAGCCTTATCGAAGGAATGTATCTGAAAACAACTAATTATAAAAAAACACATTGATAATAAAATGAGCGCTAGCCTTAAGGCATCAGGACAGTATATATAGCCCTGAAAAGTCGGAAGAAAAAAAAGACTAGCTTTGTTCTAGAGTAGTGCAGTGAACTCTGTGCGTATAAAAATTGTATTTCATCATGATAGAGGGCTAGAACATCAGGAATCTGGCTATGGTTCCTAAAGTCCCGAGAAATCTTCAATGGAGCTGCTGAACCTTTTTCCGGACCGATCATTCTGCTAAAATTATGAAAGCTACTAAAATACTGTTCCAGTAGTCAACCAATGATGCCTACGTTTTCAACAACTTGGAGGTGTAACTTAAGGACCAGCGGAAGGGGTAATATATTTCTATAATGAACGTTAAACTTTCTGGCCAGTTCGAACTTTATTTTACACTCCTCCTATTTAAGAGCTCTTTATTATTTAATGTAAAAATCTTTATAAAATGCTACTATAAATTTATATTGTAATTCTTTCAATCTCTAGTCTTTAAACTTTTTCTTTTCTTACCTGGCGGTTCGTTTAACATATTATATATATATATATATGTATTTATCGTGTGATTTA
The DNA here is from genome assembly GCA_028023455.1 of Epiperipatus broadwayi. NCBI lineage: Eukaryota > Metazoa > Onychophora > Udeonychophora > Euonychophora > Peripatidae > Epiperipatus > Epiperipatus broadwayi. The sequence continues at coordinate 19,056 of JAQFVV010000666.1, read as the reverse complement.
TTAATGCTATTTAAAAATTATATGCCAATAATCTTTCAACTCGATGAGCTCCTCTGTTCTATTTGCCTCATGCAAATATTATAATATTAATTTCAAATAGTAATTCTCGCCCATTAGAACTAAATTTGAAAGTTCTATTAATCATCGAGTCGAAAGAAAATATTACATGTTTATTATTTTTATAATTGGCTAATAATAAACTATTAGCTCCGTTTTTCACCTATGTCCCCAGCTCCTAAGTTACAAGTGTTTATATACTCACAAAATGTTAAAATATTGATTTCTTGTTCCACTAATATATATTTATTCGAATATAACCTTAAATGTTTTTATTGCAAAAAGGGTCGATAAAGGGTTAAATGTATTTTAATTCCACTTTTGTTATTTTATATTAATATTCAGGAAGGGCACGATATTAGGGCATAATTAATATAGTTTATAAATGTTTTAAAATAGTTCGATAAAAGCTCGTTTGACTTTAATTAATTGGTCAAGTCATCACGTAGAGCATTCTACATGGGTTTTATTTTTCAACGATGACTATCAAGTCATCATCATCAAACGTTGCTGACGTAGGGCCATCTTCCGCTCCGTTAGGCTGGTCGGTGATCATATTCTCTTATTTAAATTTCTCGAGGAAGAAAGTACTTCCTTTCCGATTCATTAGTCAAAGGGCGTAAGACTTGCCAAATGCAAGCCGCCATAGGACTTCGATCATCGACTAGCGATCATCTTTCAATTTTACTCTCTGCCTTGTAATTCGTCAGTACCATTGCATCTTTGTTCCGGTAAAACCCGCTCCGTGCTCGTAATTCGTGATGAAGTGATTTAAATTAAAGTCGAACCAATTCTCAAATATATTTAGTTTAAATCAGTTTTCAAATCAAGATTAAAGTTATGCCTTAAAATACGTTTTGCTCTTCATGAATAGATTTCCGAATGTGAAAATAAATCTCACATTCCACCGTAATAAAATTAGAACAATCATTTCCGTTCTTAATGAATACCTTTATCTGCCTTTATATTTCTCGTTGGGGGCATAGACATAGAATCCCATGTTGTGTAATACTTGTTGGCATATGATAAGGACCGCCACTCTTATTATATTTATAAATTCTTTTAAAGACTAGAGGTAACTAATGCAATCTATATTTTATTGAACAAAACAAATTATTATTATTATTAAATATTTTCTAACATACTTGGTTTCTTAGTTCATCATTCTTTTTATAATTATTTAAATGTTAATACCCGCTGTCTGTGTTGGCAACCCGAACATACATATGATTCGATTTGAAAGTAGTCAAAGTTAATTGATATTCGTGTCAGTAAAAGGGTCTCTAGTCCTCACCAACCGTTGAGCTAGTTCTTGGCGCATGGCACTGTGCCGTCGATTTCTGCTATCTGAGCTGTTGAGTTGGGTTTGAATTCAGTTTTGAACCGCCTGAGTTTGAATCCGATTTGACTTGCGGTGGTGGTGGGTTTTGACCAGTACACTAGATAGGTATTGAATGTAAATATTATGAAAGTAGTCAACACTTTAAAAATACTAACATCATTAACAATCAGCAAATCTAATATGTTATAAAAACAACTTCCATTAATCAATAAAGGTGAAAATCCACCTTCATTTATTGACAAATAGGTATATATATATATATATATATATATATATATATATATATATATATATATATATATATATATATATATATATATATATATATAGAGAGAGAGAGAGAGAGAGAGAGAGAGAGAGAGAGACAGAGAGAGAGACACTAAAGATTGTAGCTTTATTACAAAGAGTGTAATTATTAATACAAATAAAGACCCATCCTTTTCATCAAAGTGTCATTATTGTTTTAAAAAATCTTTGATTTGCTTTGATATGGAAGTTTATATATATATATATATATATATATATATATATATATATATATATATATATATATATGATGTTGGTTATTGTTATTTATTTCAATTTTTTGTTTTTGTATGTGCATTTATTTATGATTGTGCGATTTAAATGGTAGTGGTGACCTAATATATATATATATATATTTTAACAGGCACATGTGCTGTTACATTATTTTTTTATTATTATTAAACATGAAAAAAATAAAAGTTCGCAAATAAAAACTTCTTTTTTAAGAATTAAAAATTGAAAATTAAAAAAATCATCTTAAACTTGTATATATATAAAACTGCACAGATAAAAAAAATTATTAAAATAAAACTTTATTAAAAATAGAAAAACTAAATCTTTCAACAAAAACTTAAAAAGAGTTAGAGATAAAAATATATCTTTAAGTTTGGAAAACAAATTAATTAATGTTATTGAAAAATGGAAATGATTATTTTAATTAGTCCAAGTGAACTAGCCCTTGGGCATTTAAATGTATAAGCAATGGTCAGATAGGAAAACAATAGTAACTAATAGCAAATAAAAAGAAGTCCCTTAGGAATCGGACCTCAATGAAAGGGTCTTCATCATCATGACGTAATGTTGAGTTAATCCGCAAAATTAATATAAAAGGAAAGGTTTGGAAATAAAAAAAATAATTAGAGACAGAGATGTGTGATAGCAGTGGTGATATGTGTTAGTGCGGAGTTGAAGGAGAAAGGATTGAAAAGATGCACTCTTCAATCCTTTCAGTTTTGCTAAAAAAAAAGAGAGAATGACATCATTTTCTACATCGAGGACCAGCTAGGGTAAAAGACCTCCAGATAAATAAAAAAACAACAGCTAACTGGATACCAATATCTTCAGGATGGCATGGTAATTTCCATTCAAAATTACAAACAACTACAAATTATGGACCTTTTAAAACTGTAAGAACTTTAGATAATTCATGAACATTAAATTAAAAACTTTCCGTATTTAAAATAATTGCAATAGAATCTTATCTGACCAACATTATTTATTAATAAGTAATTTTAATTGGATGTATTTCTTTTGTAAAATCATTTCCCTTTATTTATTTGTTTTGTTCTTTTAAGTTTTTATTATGATTTTTGTTTTTCATTAAATTAAATTATATAAATGTTAAACTTAAGTTGGGCGTGAATGGCTATATAGATTCGTAAAGTTATATTAGGGCAGGGTAATCTTAAGTTATTTGTTTCATAGTTAAATTGTGTCAATGGATTAGATATATTGGTATAATTAGTAGATGTATGAGATTTGCTACGGACAGAATCACTTTATATGCCGCACACTTCCTTTTTGCCTATGGAATGCGATCGTAAGTCGACAAAATGACCACAGTCCTTTCCTATGTAGTTTTTTTTTTATTGCTCTTCTCATCAGATAGATGTAGTATTCCTATCTGACAAGAGGCAATTTCTTCTCTTAACCTTTTGTACTGCCATATTCGTGTTACATTGAATGCTAGTGACAATGAGCTAACGACCGGAATCAAAATATATAAAATAATTTTTTTTTACTTACGTATCTGCCTACTATATAAATTTTCTAGGTTCAAATGCCTAGTGGCGCCCTGTAGTGTAGATACATTAAGTCTTCTATTCTCTGAATCATTATATATATATATATGTATAGATTTTATCAAGATATTGGTTTGTGTTTAAAATACTTGTCTTTTTATAATATCAATGAGTAAAATATTGGCATATAAAAATACTAAATGTGTTTACATCATATTTTACTTTTATAAATCATTTGTGATGTAATTGTATTATTTAATTATTTATTTATTTATCCATTTTGTTTTTCTAAAATGTAAAGTTAATTTTTATATGCAATTTTTTAAAAAATTTTAATATTTAAAAAAAATTGATGATTGTTGTAATAAATGTATTGATATTAGCGGAGCATGAAGGACTGAACTAAACAATAGACATAAAAAATACTATAGCAACAAGGACTAACATTTGACATTAAGGAAAGAAAGCAAAACTTTGTTACTGTCTCATATACAATTTTTCTTTTTGTAACTACAATATTTACTGGATTCGATATGCCATTAGGAATGGCAGGTTAAAAAAATAAATGATAATCCAGGATTCAAACCCTCTATCTTTCATTATTTCATGACCAAGGTCTAGTCAAAAATAAGCAAATTATTGATGAGCAGGCATTTAAAATAGAAAACAAACAGAATGAATAACTATTCTTATACCATAAGCCAAAATAAGCGTTATCAACATATTCAAAATTGGTCCATCATTTTAACTGATACATTATTACCTAACTCAGACAATAGAAAAGAAATGCAACAAATGAATCATTTATAAAACCAAAAAGTTCATGAATTTTTGTGTTTGTCATTTTAAATTATTTTACATGTTATCTTAACCCATGCCAAAACAGACAAAAATGCATTAAATTGTTAGTGAACTTTAAAATGAAGAGAAGATAAAGAAGATTAAATGGTAACTAAATTTGATCATTTTTTAAAATTTGTTTTCTTTTTTATATAATTGATTTTCAAAGTTAACTATTTACATGCATGTAAACTAATTTAAATTTTAATCAATTTTTATAATTAACAACATGTTAAGTTTCATTGAGTATTAAAAATTTGTACTACTTTTGATTCACATGCTATATATATATATATATATATATATATATATATATATATATATATATATATATATATATGGCCAGAATTATGTGATCAGCCAACAAGATTCAGAGACCTAGCAAAAGTACTTCAAACCCAGCATGTTCGGGATATGGTAGTTGTGGACCAGTACTAAGCTTTAACCTATTTGCCAGTGCTCCAAAAATCTCCACTATCCAACCACCGCTCCTGATGCTACTAATGGTCATAATTTTTCTTCAGTCCTAGTGGTCAGGGTAAAACAAGAAGTCTATCAATTCAAACTTAGCCTGTCATGCACCAGACCTATTAAATTAATCTTGAGGTACTCACCAGCCTCATAAGAACCTAATACATTGATACAGCTCAGAATATTATTTTAAATATTTCATAGGTTTTGAATCTACACATAAATGACTTAATTAAGAGTGGACATAGTTGGGTGGATGTAATGAACCAGGGAATGACATGGCAACTGTACAGATATACATGATTTATTAACACAATTCATTAGAAGATAAAAATAATAATAACAATGTTTGGATCTTATTATGATCCATGTATGGGCTTTACATATAAACCAAAAAAATAATAATTACAATATTTAACCATCAGTTATTGATAATGGTACAGTATTTAGATATCACCAGGATAAATGTATGATTTTTACAAAAATTACAATATTCAACTATCAGTTGTTTATAATATAGTATTTAATCATTAAATAAATGTATGATTTTTTCAAAGAAGTCACCTGTCAATAATGATAACCAAGGTTATGAACTAAAAATAGCAATTACAATAATAGACATCAATATTAGATGTGTGTGAGCATTACAATGCAGTCATACGATCAATAGTGACAACAGAAGTTATGGACCAGAAATAATAATTTCAATAGTATTTAAAAATTAGTGTTAGATGAGTGTGTGCATTACAGTGAAGTCATACTGGCATTCATGATGACAACAATTATGAATCAGTATGAAACAGCATAGGTATTATAAATTTAACCAAAAATAATAAGTACAACACAAAGGAAATATCAGTATTATATGTGTGTAAGCATAAAACAATTTTTTATGTTAATAATGATCATATTTGATCAAGAAATATGCCTCTATAAAATTAATATGCCAATTGTCAAGAGTAAACACAATACCTGGTTAAATTAAGTTAGAGGCCAGAAATATATATATATATAAACAAATTTATGTGTGTGTTCACATACATAGGGAAAGCTAAGTATATTTTTTTATTATTATATTTACTTTTAGTATTCCCAGCAGGAGTTATGGACCAAAGCATAATTCTAGCTCCCTTTATTATCAATAGTTATATGGTAAATATGGTTTATCTATCCCACACAGCATTACCAACAGGCATGATCAAGAAATCTAATTACAAAAGACAGTGGCATCTGGGTTTAAATCCTGTGCTGGCTATATTATTGTTGGCATTGGCAGATGACAAATCTCCATTGTCCAAGCAATAAAATATATAGAAAAGTTCCTATGAAAACACATCCACAGTCAATGCTGGCATATGTAGCAAATAATGGAGCATGGGCTTTGAATCTGTATCGTTATAGAGTACCCATTTATCAGCTCAAAAACATGGCTATCTCCAGGACCGGTAAAAATATCCGTCTGGCATGTCACCTAGTATTACTTGACATATATTCATTATTAAAAGCCATATAGGCACAGATCATTCTATAAAGCAACACTGGTATATTTGCCCAATAAAAAGCATTAACTCATATCTGCATAGATATTTTCTTAAGCCTGTATTTAAAATTTCATAACAAGTAATAATGGAAAATTCTAAGATAACCATATCTTATAGGCTATAAAATGCCCAAGTGCTTAAGTATAAAGCTTAACTACAAAATGATCTCTAAATTTCTGAGTGAAAAAACACTACTGCTGAGATAGTACTTTTTCCTCCAAATGTATGCATCTCTCTCTCTCTCTCTCTCTCTCTTATATATATATATATATATATATATATATATATATATATATATATATATATATATATATATATATATATATATATATATATATATATATATATATATAGTGAGATGATCACATACTTTTGAAATCAGTAATATTACCCGTTTTACATTTAAGAAAAAGAAGCCTATCATTATTATTTTTATTATTTTTAACAAATAAATAAACGCATATATATATATATATACATATAAATGTCATTAAAATTCTCATAATTAGAATCTAAATTAAAGAGATAATGATTTTAACACTCGTTTATATTCTTAATTTTCTATTAACCAGGTACCGTAATTACATATATACTAGTAGATGACAGATATTTGATTTTTCTCTTGCCCTCTCTTTTTTTTTTAAATAAATGACATTTTAACTAGCCAGAATTGAACAAACGATTAAAGAAATTCAAGTTTGACTATTTGTTACTTTACAATTATGAAATAATTACTATTCTCCCATTTAAGATTTGAGATCAACAAATTTATGCATAAAATTGATTTAATAATAAAATATAATCATCCAATACTGGTTGAATTTTGCATAGTTAACACTTTAATCATTAAAGTGTATATTTTTATAATTAAAAAAAAACATACTGGCATATTTCAAAATAAATAATAAAAGCGGTATTTATAAACTTCATAGTAATTTTTTGTTCCATTTTTAGAATTAGACATTACAATCTCTTTTTTCTCCACCATTAATAAGTAGAAATATAGTTAGAGCATAGATTGACTTGTTAAAAATAATAATAAAAAACTAAAACACTCATATATATCACTGTCCTTTTGAAACACATCTTTTTTAGATATAGTCTTTTACCAATCAGTTATAAATCTGAGGAAACTAAATATTCTAGAGTTTTTATAGAAGGCATTTTTAATATTCGTTTTTCTGGAAAGATTGAAAGTTTATACTTGCAGTGTTTTCCTTGAGGTCACTTTGATGAGGCAACCATCTTCCTGATTGGTTCACTTATTTCAAGGCTGACCTTGGGCTTTACTGGACATAGTACAGACTGGATTCAAAGTTGGTTCTCCATTTTCTCAGCAGCAGCAATATGGAACCAATTAGATTTCTTTCCTTCTCACAGATGCATTTTCTGGTGATTGTTCCACGAGGGGAAGGTAAATTTGACTACTCAGCAGTCATTGTGATTATCTGTCATCAGCTTATGTTCAATATCTATTAGAGATAGTGATTTTGAACTTTCACTTTGACTCTTAAAACTTTTTTACTCTTCTTTTGACTTTTTACTTTTTGACTGCCAACAACTCTCACATCTCTTAAAACTTTACTATTTTACTGCTTTGACTAAAAAACCAATCCAGTATTTATAATGCCTGTAACTTTAAACAAAATTTTACTCAGCACAGCCAAAAATCAGTACATTATTTGTTTAATCTTATATTTTTTCCTTAACACCTATATCATAATTACCTTTGTTAGAAATGAAAATTGTTGTGATTTTTAAAATTAAATCCTATTAAGATTAAATTAAGGTGTGAAAACTTTAATTGTTCATTTTTTTAACTGCCATTTGGAGATGAGAAATAATTAGCATTTCCATGCAACTCTATGAATGTTTCAAAAAAATATACTCATAAAAAATGTTATTTGCAAAGAAAGAATGAGTCAACTTATATTTTCCATTTTTCTTTCTTGAATATAAACAAAGGAAATATACTTTCCTTTCCCAATATATAACAAAAAATGTATTTCAAATAAAACAAGATAGACATGATGCCCTCTCATCCAATAAGCGACACACATGCATCTATATACTATTCCTTTTAACAAAAAATGAAAGATATTTGATCTATAAAATCTATATATACTATTTTTAAACAACTAGCATGAAGCTCTGTGTGTGCATACACACTGATCCTTCATATCCCTCAAATTATGAAATGAAAAAAAAAAAGATCAAACATACTCTGGTAAATTCCCTTTTTTTTTTTTTTTTTTACGGCAGAGACACTCTAAGTTTATATGAAAGAGTAACCAAACTGCTTCATAAGAAAAAATATGTTAATATATTTCTGTAGTTTGTGGTTAACTAAAGTTCTCCTACACCAAAGCTATATACTTAAGGGACAATTTGAAAATTCATGGTCTTTATTCTTTAAAAGTTGGTATCCATCATTACCTTTTTTTCTAAGACATCTAAGTTTTTCCTGGATCTGGAGGTTCCTGGTGGTAGGGATTTAAATTCAGTGCCTTGTGTGTTTGCCTGATTCCCTTATGTTCCTGAATGAGAAATACCTTTTTTTCACAAAGCTTTCTTATCTTGAAGTGTGGACAATATAATGGAGAGAATTCCTACACTGATTCTGACATATGTCCCCAATATCTGGCATGTGCACCCACACATGGTCACCTAATTGGAAATCATATGGCTGTATGCCCCCTCTTTCTTTGTTTTCCTTTAGTTCTCTTTAAGTGTTCCAAGACTTCCTTCTGGTCTCTTTTATCAATTCTCTTTTCTGCTATTGATAGCAGGGTTTCAGTCATACTTTGGAAGCCATGACCAAAAGTAGATTGGCCTAACCTTAGTGGCTTGATTAACATTACAGTTGATAGGCTCTACTCAACTCCCATGCTTATTTTTCACATGATCACCTTCTTCACTAACACACTCCAGAATCCTTGATGGTAGCTTTAACAATAGCCATTGTTGTTGTAGCTTTTATACAAATAATCAAGCACTTATTGCTAGGTTCATGTCCATTTCCGTACATACACCACATGACAGTAGGCAAAGAATCACATTTAAACCTGCACTGAAGAGCAACATCTTTATGAATGTAAACATTAACATCAATTAACTTTTTTAGCAAAGTTAGGGGTTTAACAACAAATAATGCCTTGGTCTTGGTGGGTCTAGATGGAGGTGAGGGCCTCCCCATGCCTGCAGGACTTTGAACAATCACCCTGAACTCATACTCTAAACCTTCAGTTAAACCTGTCACAGTGTAGTAAGTTACACTTATTTCAAAACCTGCATTGAATGTAAACCATCTTAAACTAATATCACATCTTTCAATGACATAATTACCTATGGAACTTCATTCCATTTGATTGTAATGGCAGTTTTATCATAACTGACTATCTATGGAGTAGCTGGAGCCTTTGGTTTGACTAGGTCTTTGACTTCAGTGGTTGTAACATTATCAACAGAACAGCTATATTTTCCTGCATCATCCATAGTGTAACGAGACAGCGTTACATCAATATTAAATCTAGGATACATCGATAAACACACACACACCAGCAAGCAACATGAAACACTCGTAACTTTATTTTCGTAATTAGTAATAGTTTTCTTTCTCTCATAAACACATTTATAAAACACACTGATAAAATGCAGACGGTAAAACGTCTAATTAAAATGATTAAAGCCTTTAGATAATAAAAATAATAACAAAAAATAATTTGCTTTCCTAAATAATAAAATATAATATGCACTCCTAAAATAATAAAAATAATTATCAATCAAAATCACCACGGGGAATTAAAAAATGTTTATTTTAGAAATATAATTTTAACTAGAATAAAACTTATAGAAAAGATTTGAGGAAAAGATAAATGCTCGACTTCTAAATGTAAAATAACTTGTATTGTTCTAGTAAAACACACGCACACACGCATGCCTTCGAGGTGTGAAGGAATAAGGTTGGTTGAGTGAGATTGCAAAATGAGATTGTCCCAAAATAAATATTGCCTTTAGCACAAAGAGTGAGTGAGCAGGTACCTCAAACGCGGACCTGAACGACAACTCCAAGAACAGGGAACTATGGGGGTAGATTGGATCCCAAGATATGGATCAACCTTTATAAATACTAGTCAAAACCTATTCAATGGTTAATTTTGTATTTAATTTGGAAAGAATTGTTTGGATTCAGTTCGATTCGATTCATTCCGATTGATACATTCTCATTATTGTGTTTTTTTTTATTTTCCAATTCTCAGTACGCTGAATTACCACCTGCTCATTTATTCCGATGCTTATGCTTTTATTTAAAATTAGAATTGTTCTGAATTAGCTTGGTTATTCCTCAATATTTAAAATGATCATCATGAAATTAATACCAAGAGCGTCGACTGTCATGAGGGGCTAATAAACCCTTCAGTGACTGATCGGCGCTCCGCCACTGAAATATCTCCGAAGCTATGAAATTCTGATAACATCGCCGTGTTAAGTGAATGCTCCTAATAAAAGAAATGTTCCGTGAAACACCCAAACTCGTCCAGACCAATCGACCTTCGTTGCAACCAAGACAAATCCTAGGTAAATATGTTTTTTTATTCTGTTCACTCACTCAATTAATAAACTCGTAAGGCAATCTCGTAATTAACCAACATAAATTTACTCAAATAAATCTTAAGACTTTCCTCGTCATAATAGTTTATCTTTGTTACTGAACTTTGTAAACATGAACTTTGAACTTAAGTGAAGCTAAGGAAAGATTATATATTTATCAAATAGAAAGGAACTTTCTCGTTATTCAAATTGTGTTATGAATACTTATGGTTCTCTGTGGGCGTGAATGTATGTGCGCGTGTGTAATAAATCAATTAATAATGTTTTCTTTTCATATTTAATAAACTTGTTCAATATCTAATCAAGTCGAGCATATCTCAAATCTTTTCACACACAATCAAAACCGTAGTTATTTATTCTTTGATAACTTATCTTTGAAGTAGATTTAGTTAATTTTAAGTTTCATTTAGTTATTTTATTAATTATGTCACCATCGTGCCGTAAGTCACGATGTTTCTTATTTCACCTTAGTTAAGATAGATTTAAGAGCGGGCGGGTCTATAATCAAAGTAGACGTCAATAAATTATGTTATATACAATAAAGCGGGGGGATGAACTTGTAAGCCTTGTGTTCGGGGCGTAAGCGAACAACCTCATAGGTCAGTGATAACCAATAAATAATCTTTATGCCGTGATCGACTTATTAGAAAACCTTGCTGATTTTCATTAGCGGACAATGCGTCTTCTCCGGGAGGAGTCATTTTAGAAATAAACATGTAACAACCTTGAGACACCTTATTGGTCCATGCTGGGAGTTTTTGAGCTAGTGGGTGGGATTAGACTTCGAAATCGTTTTGACATGATGTAAGGTGATGCGAGTAGTTAAAATCAACTTAAATAATCGTATCTGGCGCCCCCTTATGTGGATCGTGAATAACTGTCGATGTAAGAAAATAAATAAAGCCTTACGCTATGTCATGTTTGTTTCGAAGCCCGTAATCTCGGGGGATATAATATAGGTTCACAGTTACATTGGCGCTTCCAACGTGAGGCTAGTATAAATGAAGCTTCTAAACATAAAGAAAAAGCAAATCTAGATACTAGCAAAAGCGGCCGAACTGGGAGAAGACGCGGAAATATTTATGTAAACAAAAAGCTTGAAAAAAAAAAATATATAATAAACAAACGGAACAAAATCGCGGCGATTCTTAACATCGCAAATGGGTAAACAAAACATCGGGAACCGGAGCAAAATAAACAAAACAAATAAAGCATAGCAGGAGATAAGGGAGCGGACGCCGATCGGTCGCTGTCACCATAAAACAAATAAATCAAAAGTAAAAAAGAACCACATTACCGTAAACAGTAGTGAAAAAATTATAATAGGCCAAATAAATCAAGATCAACGAGACAACAAACAGAATGGAGGGAAAATGGATAAAAATAGAGCATTTCAAAGGAAAGGGAAATGAGAATCCATGTCGATATATAGAAAGTTTGAAGAGGTTATTTTCATGCGAGCAGTTCAGCGAAGAATCCAAAATAGCGATCGCATGTAGCCACATCCAAGGGGAAGTTGTGGAATGGTGGGAGACAATGAAAAACAAACCAGAGACATTCGAGGAATATCAAAGGGCCATCATGAAAAGATATTGGGGAGTAGCCCAGCAGGAAAGGGAAAGATGGGAGATAGAACAAAACAAAAGGGAAGAAGAGGAAAAATACAGTACCTTCGTCCAGAGACAGATGGCAAGACTAAAAAAAATAGACAAATACCAAATACCAGAGGAACAGCAAATTAGGATAGCGGGACGCAACCTACCCAGGGAGATCAAACAAATCATTGAAAAGGAAACCGAAATAACAGGAATGCTGAAGAAACTACAGGCGATCGAAAACGACGATTATTTTAACCAAGAGGAGGACAATGGGATCAGAATAGCCAATATGACACAAGATGGGGGGGAAGGACCTCGGAGAAGACAGGAATGCCCAATAATCGACGTATCAATCCAGGGGTTCAAGGCAAGGGCTTTGCTGGATACGGGAAGCCAAGTATCCGTAATGGCACAGGAAATTTTCAACAAGATCGCCCAAGGGCCAACAGAGATAAAAATCCTACCGCTAAAAGGGACCCAAATTGTACTGGCCAATGGAAAAAAGGCGAAAATACAAACCAAACAAGTGTGGGCGAATATCAGCATTGCAGGACAGGAGTTTACCCAGGTCGTACTAATACTGGAAGGCTTAATCCATGACTTAGTATTAGGATCAGACTTCATGAAAATGGCTAAATGTAACATCGATTACGGGACCGAACTAGCGAGGATCAGCACAGTCACGGTGCCTTTCAAAAGCAAGGTGGACGAAGAACCAGAAAGACAACGGAAGCTGCACTGCATCGCGATAAAAGGGGAAATCGAAAAAGAATCGAGGAAATAACTGGACCAGACAAAGAAAAGAAGGAAAGAATTCAGGAAATATTGGGGGCGCACAAAAGTGTCTTCTCGGACAAACCGGGAGTAATTCGAGGATACGAACACCGGATCCGATTGAGCACCAGCCACCCATATCAGACGAGGGCATACCCGATCCCATTCCAATACCGGAAAGAAATTGAAACCCAGTTAAAGCAGATGACGGAGTGGGGAGTCGTTTCAAAATGCACCTCGCCGTACAATAATCCCATCCTAGCCGTGAAAAAAGGGGACGGGTCAATACGATTGTGCCTCGACGCTAGGCAACTAAACAAGGTAACGATCCCGGACACAAACGCCCCACCTGTCATGAACGAACTAATGACCAGGTTCCGGAACAAGCGGATTTTTTCCACGATGGATTTAACCAATAGTTACTGGCAAATGAGCCTCCACCCCGACGACCGAAAGTACACCGCATTCAAATATAACGGAAGGGCGTACCAGTTCAACCGAGTACCCTTCGGGTTAAAGAACAGTGGGGCAGGCTTGGTACAATGCCTGGATCAAACCCTATCTGACGAGGTAAAAGGATTTGCGACGATGTACGTGGACGACATCATCATAGCATCCAATGACATCGAGGAGCATTGCCAGCACTTAGAAAGGCTACTCCAAGAATGCGAGCCGAAGGGGATCAAAATCAACATCAAGAAGAGCCATTTTGCGACACAGGAGGTCAAGTTCTTGGGACACATAGTCAGCCCGGATGGAGTGCGGCCTAACCCCGAAAAAAATCCAGGCGATCCAGGAATTTCCCACCCCAAAGAAGAAGAAGGACATTAAGGCATTCCTCGGAATGTGTACCTTTTATAACAAGTTCTACGAGAACTTCACCCACGATATGGAGCCCTTGTTATAACTACTAAGAAAGGAGCAAGCATGGGTGTGGGACGAGAAGCGGGAACGGAGTTTCCGGAGAGTAAAAGAAGGGTTCCTGAAACAAACAATATTGACATACCCGGATTTCGACCAAATGTTCTGGGTACAAACGGACAGCAGTGACATCGGGCTGGGGGCCACGTTGTACCAGAAGGGGCCGGAGGGAGAACAGAGAGTGTTGGCGTTCATTAGTCGGCTACTTAAAGACCCGGAAAGAAGGTACACGGTCACCGAGCGAGAAGCCCTCGCCATAGTGTGGGCGTTCAAAAAGTTCCGGCAATACCTGGTCGGGTCCAAAGTAAGGGTCGTCACTGACCACCGGAGTCTGGAGTTCCTAAACAAAAGCTTCCTGACAAACAACAGATTGGTGCGGTGGAGTCTAGCCCTACAGGAATTTCAATATGAGGTAGAATACTGCAAAGGAAGGGATAACGTGATCGCGGACACGCTGAGCCGTTACCCGGTAGGAACTCAGACGAATGCGGAGGCAAGCGAGTTCGCATACATAGCCGCGACGACCCGACAGGACAAGAAGGGAGGGCTTAAAGCAGGCAACATTCAAAGGAGCCAGGAAAAGGACGAGGACTGCCAACGAATAATCAGTTATTTACGTAAAGGGAAGTCGAAGGCGGGCTCTTACCAGGGGGAAGAAGGAACCGAAGGGGGTCCACTATGGAAATATCGGGACCGATGCATCACCCTGGGGGGGGGTTACTCCAAAGAAACACAGGGAATGGGAAGCAAACCCGGATTATAATCCCGAAAGAAATGCGAAATCAAATGATCGACGAGACACATCGGGAACGCGGACATTATGGAGCGAACAAGACTGAGGGATACCTTAGCAATTGGTTTTACTGGCCTGGAATGCACCGGGACATCGCCGCAAGATTACGGGGATGCGATGTCTGTGCGAGGACCAAACCACTAAACCGATCCAATGAAGGACCTCAGATACCAATTATCATACGGGAACCTAACCACACCGTGGCAATCGATTACTACGGGCCGTTACCGATGGCCGGGGGAAAGAGATATATATTAGTCGCATACGACTTATGTTCCAAAATGGTCGCCGCCTACCCCATGGCCCGGGCGAACGCACACCAGACCATCAAATTATTGGAGACAAAACAGTTTCCCATCATTGGGAAGCCTAGGTACATCCTATCGGATCATGGCACACCATTTGTGTCGAAAACTTGGCGGCAGTGGATAAATCGAACCGGGATCAAACACCACATGACGTCGATCCGGAACCCGCAGAGCAACCCGTGCGAGCGAGTAATGCGGGAATTGGGACGGTTATTCCGTGTGTATACTGCGGGAGATCACCGGAAATGGGTCCAGGAGATTCCCCGGATCACGGGAATGATCAACTCCTCAAAAAATGAATCAACTGGATTTGAACCAAGCCGACTCCATTATGGGCAACCAATACCTTACCCATACGATGACAGGCCCACCATCCGAACCGGAAAAATCGATAGGAAACAAGACAACCAAATAGCGCTACGAAGATTGGAGCACATGGGAAAAAGGCGAACGCAGACCAAGAAGCCCACCCGGAATACGTTCAAAGTGGGCGATCGAGTGATGGTAAAGGCCAACCCGGTCAGTCGACCCGGTCAAAACATCTACAAAAAATTCCTCGACATATACGAGGGCCCATACGAGATCGTCAGGGCATATGGAAACAACGCCTTTGCGTTGACCCACGGAAAAGGAACGTTCAATGCAAGAGCACTGAAGAGAGCAGAATAATTTCGCTCCTTCACCGAGCTAAAACCCGCAGCATCGGATTTTACTCTACACCGGGCGGGGAGATATGTAACGAGACAGCGTTACATCAATATTAAATCTAGGATACATCGATAAACACACACACACCAGCAAGCAACATGAAACACTCGTAACTTTATTTTCGTAATTAGTAATAGTTTTCTTTCTCTCATAAACACATTTATAAAACACACTGATAAAATGCAGACGGTAAAACGTCTAATTAAAATGATTAAAGCCTTTAGATAATAAAAATAATAACAAAAAATAATTTGCTTTCCTAAATAATAAAATATAATATGCACTCCTAAAATAATAAAAATAATTATCAATCAAAATCACCACGGGGAATTAAAAAATGTTTATTTTAGAAATATAATTTTAACTAGAATAAAACTTATAGAAAAGATTTGAGGAAAAGATAAATGCTCGACTTCTAAATGTAAAATAACTTGTATTGTTCTAGTAAAACACACGCACACACGCATGCCTTCGAGGTGTGAAGGAATAAGGTTGGTTGAGTGAGATTGCAAAATGAGATTGTCCCAAAATAAATATTGCCTTTAGCACAAAGAGTGAGTGAGCAGGTACCTCAAACGCGGACCTGAACGACAACTCCAAGAACAGGGAACTATGGGGGTAGATTGGATCCCAAGATATGGATCAACCTTTATAAATACTAGTCAAAACCTATTCAATGGTTAATTTTGTATTTAATTTGGAAAGAATTGTTTGGATTCAGTTCGATTCGATTCATTCCGATTGATACATTCTCATTATTGTGTTTTTTTTATTTTCCAATTCTCAGTACGCTGAATTACCACCTGCTCATTTATTCCGATGCTTATGCTTTTATTTAAAATTAGAATTGTTCTGAATTAGCTTGGTTATTCCTCAATTTTTAAAATGATCATCATGAAATTAATACCAAGAGCGTCGACTGTCATGAGGGGCTAATAAACCCTTCAGTGACTGATCGGCGCTCCGCCACTGAAATATCTCCGAAGCTATGAAATTCCGATAACATCGCCGTGTTAAGTGAATGCTCCTAATAAAAGAAATGTTCCGTGAAACACCCAAACTCGTCCAGACCAATCGACCTTCGTTGCAACCAAGACAAATCCTAGGTAAATATGTTTTTTTATTCTGTTCACTCACTCAATTAATAAACTCGTAAGGCAATCTCGTAATTAACCAACATAAATTTACTCAAATAAATCTTAAGACTTTCCTCGTCATAATAGTTTATCTTTGTTACTGAACTTTGTAAACATGAACTTTGAACTTAAGTGAAGCTAAGGAAAGATTATATATTTATCAAATAGAAAGGAACTTTCTCGTTATTCAAATTGTGTTATGAATACTTATGGTTCTCTGTGGGCGTGAATGTATGTGCGCGTGTGTAATAAATCAATTAATAATGTGTTGTAATAAATCAATTAATAATGTTTTCTTTTCTTATTTAATAAACTTGTTCAATATCTAATCAAGTCGAGCATATCTCAAATCTTTTCACACACAATCAAAACCGTAGTTATTTATTCTTTGATAACTTATCTTTGAAGTAGATTTAGTTAATTTTAAGTTTCATTTAGTTATTTTATTAATTATGTCACCATCGTGCCGTAAGTCACGATGTTTCTTATTTCACCTTAGTTAAGATAGATTTAAGAGCGGGCGGGTCTATAATCAAAGTAGACGTCAATAAATTATGTTATATACAATAAAGCGGGGGGGATGAACTTGTAAGCCTTGTGTTCGGGCGTAGCGTAACAACCTCATAGGTCAGTGATAACCAATAAATAATCTTTATGCCGTGATCGACTTATTAGAAAACCTTGCTTGATTTTAATTAGCGGACAATGCGTCTTCTCCGGGAGGAGTCATTTTAGAAAGAAACATGTAACAACCTTGAGACACCTTATTGGTCCATGCTGGGAGTTTTTGAGCTAGTGGGTGGGATTAGACTTCGAAATCGTTTTGACATGATGTAAGGTGATGCGAGTAGTTAAAATCAACTTAAATAATCGTATCTGGCGCCCCCTTATGTGGATCGTGAATAACTGTCGATGTAAGAAAATAAATAAAGCCTTACGCTATGTCATGTTTGTTTCGAAGCCCGTAATCTCGGGGGATATAATATAGGTTCACAGTTACAATAGTAACCTTATTAGTGGCATATTCTTTTTTGATCTTCAGCGATGAAGTTGTATTTCTTTTCCTCTGTAAGAATCTGTGTTTCTGCCATTCTACCATATCTTTTTCACTGGAAGTTTCACACACTAATTTAGCACTTTGTTTTTTCCTAGCTTCAATCTCTGGGAATACCTGAACAAATTCAACTAGTGATTCTTGAATTGTTACTTAGGGATACTGTATCAAGGTTTCTCACTTGATCATGTTGCAAGTCCCTTATTTCTTCTTGCTGATGTCCTCGTACATTCTGCATTTCTTCATGCATAGTATGACAGTCACTCTGTAGATCACCTAATTTCTTGTTTATTTCCTCAGCCCCTTTTCTGTATGCCTCTAACACATTCTTATCCCCTCTTCATCATTCACTTTCAACCTTAGAAAATGTATCCCTCATGCTTAACATTAGTTGGTATAACCTCCATTTTTTCTTTTTTTTTCACTTATACTACAATGGCCTTCTGTTTTAATTCTTTTCTACTATTATTTTCAGTTTTCATAAAAGGTTATACCTTCCCCTCTTCTGATCTCCTAGGCATCTTCATCCTCCTTTCCCCTACCATTCCCATGTCCTGCCTGTGCCTTTTTTATATTCATCCTAAGTCCATGCCTGCCTATCTACTATTCAACTGAGATAAAATGTACAATGAAAATAAATCAAAACAAATTTGTACATAGATATACATATAAAGTATATATTAAAAAAATTATCTTACCCTTTTAAGATCCATCACTGCCCCCCTTGCTTACAGGTTGGTTGCTCTGCTGTACCTAGAAAAACTGCTAAGTTATAAAAATATGACATCTTTCACACCATCATCACACTTTATTACCCTGGTATTATTTATTCCCCTTTGTTTATATCCACATCA